>VDFB02060306.1:0-121306 GCA_007258455.2 Sequoia sempervirens | reverse complement strand
TAGCAATGAGAGGATTAAACACCTAATAGGGAAGAATGGCCGCCTCATAATCAGACATTTAAGTGGGTGATTTGGAAGAATTATGTGAAGGACAAGAACCAACCACAGTGCAACTTGACCATCACTTCCCAGTTCATGGCTTCTTTCCTGGACTTGGATATTTCCAAGCCTTGGATCATAGAATTGTGCCACTCCATGTTCTATTTGACTTACTTAGATGGGTTGGGTGAGGTTGTTTAAGTGGCTATCCCTGGTGCTGGTATTCTTATTTCCATGAATATATGGAGGCATGTCGATTATGCAGAAGTGATGCCTCGATTACCCTTCCTTATAGAATTTTGGACTATGGACCTGGAGCACCATCGACTACTATCCCAATCTATGGCATCCTTTCTTCTGACGAAATATTATGTGGAGCACATTCCTAGGCTTGATTGGAAGAATCACTTTAAGTTCCTCATTTATAGCCCTAGTGCCAAGGATTGAGGTCTGTGTGATGCATGTGCATATTGTGTTGATAACCCTTTATTGCTACCTTGCTCTAGAGAATCCCTAAGAAAATGTTATTTTTGACCATTGTGACTTGATGGAGGCTAAACCTTTTTCTATCATTTTCACGGTACCTCCTCTTTTTCCTTTTTAACATGTAAATTTAGGTTTTGAATGAGACTATTTTAAATCTTCTCTCGAAACCTTAGGCTCAAAAGAGCATACTATCTTGTAAATATTTTGATGAATATAAATATAGTAGTTTTCTATTATTTGTTTTGTTTTCACTCTCATAGCTTTATTTGCAAAACAAAACATATTTTACAAAATTTTACATATGGTACATAATTGTAAAATTTTAATAACTTATGTGTACTTTAATTGAACAATTTCAAATGAATACCGTTTACTAGTATATCCAAAACATTTCAACATCTAAAACTAGATCTAAGTGTAGAAAAAGAGAATATGTTGGTTGGATACATGAAAGTCTTATCTAAAACATATGAATTATATAATCATAAATACACTCTCAAAGTTGGGAAAAAAGTAGCTACAAAGGTACATAAAATTATTTAATAAATTCAAAACTCTATCCCTTTTCCAACAACAAATCAGACAAAGACCCCAAAAAAATTGTTATGCGAAATCTATAAGATGCTAGTAATAAAAAATAAGAGGACGTACTATAAAGAATGTAATGAAAAAGGTATATGCTCTAAAAAATATTTGCAAGAAGCAGACCAAAGTGAATGAGATAGATAATGTATTGATTGAAGAAGTTCTTCCTACTCATTAGAAGTTGAGGAAGGAACATGTGCAATATGTGCAAGGGGAAAATGGCAATGTAGAAGTGGATTAACTCAAAAGGTTTTGTATTGCATATGAATTTTTGAAAATAAAGAAAGAGAGAGATGATGATACAAGTGGAGTTGAAAAAATGAAGCCAAGCATTATTGAAGTTCACAACTCAATGGAACAAATAAAATTGGAAATGGATGATAAGGAAAAGGAAAAATCAAATCTAAGTGCATAAAAAGAGAATCAGTTGGGTGGAGGAATGAAAGTCTTATCTGAAAAGGTAGATAAGTTTTGTAATGATCTTGTCAAAAGAAACATTTGGATAATGATAAAGGCATTGCAAAAACTCACCTAAAAATAGCTTCAAAGGAACATAAACATATTCAAGAAATTTCAAAATCTATCCAAGAAAGGGATGTTATTGTTCTAAGGGTTGATGAGGGAACAACTTATCTAAAGCTTGAAGTAAAAGATATGAAAAAGAAGTTAGAAGAGATCATGAAAAGGAATAACAAGGGGTGTTAAGAGGTAAGAGTAGTGGTGATGAGGAAAACATACCGATGATCAATTTTTAGATGCAAAATAAATACTTTGAAGTGATGAAAGTGGAGCAAAATAACCAAAGACTAAAATTATTCAATTAGAAAAGGAATTAAAAGACAAGAAGAAGTTGTCATGGTCAAAATAAAAGGAGCTTAATGCTATTCAAAGAGAGATGCAATATAAAAGACGAGAATTTGAGAAAACTAATACAACAATGGATGGTGTTTCCCATGAAGGACACATGAGGACATTATAAAATGAGTATTTCCAAGAATATCACACAGTTCCCAAGTTGATGGATGATATTAGGCTCCTCAAGGATAGATTAGGAAATGTTCAATTTACCTAGAATGTTCATGCAGAGAATTTTTATAGGTCAAAATTCAAAGTTGTTGTTGCACAAATTATAAAAGTTAAATATGCCACAACAGTAGCTCCATTGGAGGTTGGTGGAGGATGAAAGTTGTGTAATGGGCTAGTGGATATGGAACAAACATGAAAGTTGTTACTTCATATAGGACATCTACATAGAAGAGTAATGATTATTCATTTAAACAAAATCCAAGTCCATACCATTTTTTCAACAACTAAAAAATTAGTAGCCAAATTGGTGAGCAATGGAAATGCAAGGCTAACACTATCTGTTGTTGCATATGAATATGAAATTGAAGCAACCATGCAATTTGTATTTTGTAGAGCATGAGTTTGCAGAAATTTAGATGTTACAAAGAAGATTCCTTGCCATAGAGATATATGATCTCCAACGGTAACTCTTGAAGGGGAAATTTATCAACCAAGTGGTCTTCTTATTGGTGGAAGTCATAGGAAAGTAGGTGAATTGTTAAGGCAGCATCATGCATTTTCTAAGCTAGAGTCTCATTGTGTTTCTTGTCAAAACATGTTAGAGAGAATTAAAGAAGGAACTAAAACATGGTTTCTATTAGACAAGAGGCTTTCACATTTGAAATCTCACCTACACTTGAAGTCCCATTATCTTTCTCTTTTTTAAAATAGACATCACAAAAATGAGCACCATACATTGACTGAATTGGTTGCTAGTGTGGAAAAAGGAAACAAATCTGCAAGCTCGAAGCTTTAACAAAAGATGAATATCATAATACATGTGTTCCTCAACTTGCTACCCTTCTAAAGGCAATGCAAGATTACAATTTCATTTTAAATATTAATATTTGCAAAATTTTAGAATTAACATATGAAAGGTAATGCTTTACATAAGAATAAGAGGGTGGTAGCTATGATTTTCTACCATGGCCCTTGTACTGGGAGAAGGGATAAGTCTATCAACTTCCATCATATTGAATAAATGAGGAGATATTTGGAATATGTGCACATTTCATAAAAGCATTTACTAACATTGCACACCGTGTTTTCCAAGTTGTAATTATTCAATGCATTTTTTTTACCTTCATATCACAAAATTGAAACCCAAAATTTAGTCCACCCAAGAGTTGTTAGAAATTTTGTAGGAACCTTTCATTAAATTATTAATGTCCAAATAACACAAAATTTTCATTGCAACCATACTCTCTACATATAATTGGATGTTGGAAAACATTGTGTGCTATACAACCTACAACCCACATACTCTTCCATAACCCTCTACACACAACAAACCAATTAGTTAGTAAACCCTCATCTCCATCTATTTACTTTTATGTATCCCCCACACTATAAATCCACCCTAAACTCTACATCCTTGATCATTCAACAAGAATTAATAATTGAGTTACAACCCGCTGTGTTTTCCAACCTATAACTATTATGTGCATTTTTTGTTCCAAACGTATGAAGATATTCAAATGTAATGCTTACTCAAACCAAGGTTTGTTATAAAATATTAAGGTGAACTTCAATACATTGTTTTGTTACAATCTATAGAATAGAAAGTGCTCATTAAACAAGCATTGAGAAGTGAGTCACAACCCATTGTGTTTTACAACCTAAAACTATTTTATGCATTTTCTATTCCAAACATATGAAGATATTGAAATGAAATGTTTTCTCAAACTAAGGATTGTTATTAAATATGAAGGTGAACTTCAATACATTGTTATAGTCTACATAATGGAAAGTGCTCATTGCAACAAGTTGTTTCATTGGCATACAAAATATTTATGTTTGTGCATTTATCAAACATCCAAAGATACCATTGAAGACCATATTTCATTAGAATTTATATATGCTTGGAGGTGTGTATGGTACTCTATGTGTATTCAAGATCTAAATATTAGTTAAGCAATCAAAACCATAAACCTACCTAAAACCATATATCAAGATGAGCCTAACATATCCTCCATCTTCCATCTCATGCCTCAAGATATTTTTGAATTTCTCCTTGCCAACTACATTAATAATCATGTAAAATCCATGATCATGTGTCCCATAAGTAGATTCTAAGATATCCTAAAAACCATTGAAACTTATACCCAAGTCATGTCACCCTCCATGTCATCCTTTTCCTCCATTGGCAAGGGAAACCAAAATCTCTTCCATGTTCAACCAACACCCATCCATCCTATTTCTCCAAAGGAACACCAAAATTCACCCTCAAAGGAATATAAGAACCAATGCAAAAACCTATTTCACAAAATTCTAGTCCTACTCTTCTTGTTCCACCCACTTTCACCTCATTCATCCCATTTTTATCCACCTCATCCATTTCATTTTTTTCCACCTTCATAGAACCTATACAAATTCAACCATATCACTCACTTGACCTCATTGATCCAAATCATGACATCATAGACCCACCTTTACGTGAAGATAAAATTACTCCCTCTCATGATCCTATTTCATCTCATGATTTCATTCCATGTCATGACCACATACCATCTCATGATTCAAGTCTCTCAACTCCACGCCATAATCCTACTCCAACAACACTATTGCATGATATTATACCATCTCATAATCCTACCATATCAGACCCATTTGATGATCCTATCATACTGCCTCCATGGTAACATCCTAGTTCATCACAAGAAAAAATATTTCCATCCATTCAATAAATTCAACACCCCCAAGGTATAAACATTTCCCTCACATCACATGACAATCCTAATCTTTCACAAGATCCCATTCATGAAACACAAACATATAAGTGTGGTTCATCCACCTTTATAAAATTTGGTTTTCTCCTACAATAGCATATGTCTTCCACATTCAACACCCCTCAAGATGGTCTTTCATCTTGATTCACAAGTGACAAGTATCAAATTAATAAGATGATTATTCAAAAGATGGATTATCAAGGAAAAGGTTTAGGCCTTCATGAGAAAGGTTTACTTGAACACCCTAATATTAAAACACATTTAAATTATTATAGCCTTGGCTACATACCTCCTTCTCAAGATGTTGGTAGCTCTTTCAAACCCAAAAGGCCTCCCTTTAGATCAATATGTCCACCTCCTCCATCATCTTCACCATCTATTCTTGGACCTTATCCATCTACCTTTCCATGCATCTTAGGCCCATATGTTCCTCATAAATATCCTTAGGTTCCCTTTCAAGAACAACAAAGGAACTGAAACATAGATTTTAGGACCCAATGGACTCTCTAACTCTTATAGGGATTTTCACCCAAAACGAGAGAGATTAGATCCTAAAATGCTAGATGTTCATTCAGATAAGGACATGTGTGATGTGATATGATGTAAACTAACTTAACTAAATGCAATGGATTAATCTAAATGACTAAAACCAAATGTAAAACTAAGATTTATGCTTTGTTTGAAAACATAGTGTGATATGTATAAATGAACTAGAAATTAGTGCAAAACTTAATAGAAATGAAAAAACTAAAAGAGTGCACCTGGGATATTGATGAAGGCTTGAAAATACTTCTGAAAGGCTACTGATATTGAAATTTAAGCCTGGTGGGACTCATTCACCAAGCATGGCGAATCAGTCCTAGTTTTGGGTGATTGTACCAGAGCATGTTTCTAACAAAAGGGTACTCAGAAATGTAAAAATACAAAATTTTACCTTAGGGTGGGACTCATTCACCAAGGGTGGAAAATGATTCCACTTTGGACTTTCTGAAAACTCAAAAAAGGAAGCTATGGCTTTCAGATTCCTTAATCTACATGTCTAGGTGTCCAAATATGAAACTGCTAAATTCGAGTATGAAAGTGACTTTTCCTTGATGATTTGACTTGAATAACCTTGGAATGCAATCTTCAATGATCTTCAGGCTTCCAAAGGACCTAAATCTACATACAAACAGGATAAGAAGAGAGATTTTTGATTGTTAAGGCATGGGGGTTCACCTTGGTCAAACCTCGTTTAGGTAATTAAACTAAATTGATGAAATAAAGGAATGAAGCATGCAAAATGGAAGTGATTACCTTGAAAATGATGATAGATCTTGGATGTCTAAAGTAATACATGAAAAATTATCCCTTGAATGCTTTAGAATGTTAACTTGAAGACTTTTAATGGAGAAACGTCAAGTTGCTTGACTTGAAATAGCAAGTGGATGATGAATTCAAGATGAGAGATGCATAATGAGGGTAAAAATACTTATTTATAGACAATTGTGCCTTAGTACCTGATAATACTACATCACAAGCCAACATAAAGTTAAAACAAAATTTAAATTTCACCTTTTCCCACTCAAGGGTCAAAATGGGGCTAGATGGGACTCATTCTCCAAGCATGGTGAATGGCTCCCATATGGGCCATTCTAACACCTAGGAAGCTTAGGAGATAGGAAATAAGGTTTAGATTCTATTTTTTTAGGTGTTTGATCATTTAAAGCCTCGAGATGCACAATATGGGTAAAATAGGACCTATTAATGATGATGTAAATGTTGAATAGGGCTTGGGACACATAAATCAATGTGAAAGTGTGATTAAATTCACTTTACAACACCAATATTAGATCCACATAGCCTAGAAATGCACAAGAACCAATGTGAATGTGTAAATAACATTACAACACTAGTTTTTCATTAAGTTTATGTTAAGATCTTTGTAGATTGATGAAATAATGTTATTATAATATTGGATTTGGGAAGAAATAGGTTAATTAAGTCTAGAAAAGCATGAAAGTCCTTTACAAGACTTTACAATACCTTTACAAGATGTTGTTAAGAGCATGTTGTGTGATTTGCAAGGGTCCAAGACCTAGTGTGGACACATAAAATGTCTCACAACACTAGATTAGGGCCTCATTAATTCCATTTATTCTCATGTCAAGAAACATGTCCTTTTTTTGATGGTACATTAAGGCCCCACTTTAGTGAGAAGAACTTGCTTCTTCACACTAAAGAAGCCATTCAAGAGAGATCCACATGTATGATAAACCCCCAAGATACAAGATCATACAAAGGAAAGATAAAAGAGAGACAAGGTGAAAAAGATGTACTCACTCTAGGCCCATTGAACTAGTTGTCCGTGAGGTGAGAAGGGCAAAAAATAAGTAAGATACACATGCTAAGTTGGTATGCACTCACAATCAAACACAAAAGTGGCTATGGGGAAAAGTCATGCCGCTAGTTGGGCTTCCTGCTCAACCATCTCAAAGCTATACCCATTTGATAACTTTAACAAGGCACCAGATAGAAACAAATGCTATGAAAAAAAAGAAAAAAGGTACCACAATCATGCAAGTTGTGTAATGCAAGGTGGCCAAGAAATGCAACAGTGTAAAATGAAAAAATGTAACGTGAAAGACTATTCAAAGGAGTCTTGTTCAATTTATGTAAGGTCAGTCACTTAGGGAACATTGTGTCTGATGTTCAATTTATGTAAGCTCTATGCCAAGTCATATGTTTCAAAATTAGGCTACATCATGTCAAGGGAAGAGAAAGGAAGAGAGTATGTCACATGCAAGTCAGTCTTAAGATATGTCACCCACATCTCAAGCTTGCTCTTAAATGTTCATGAAAGGTTAATGAGTAGTCAAAAGAGACAATGACAAGTGACATGCAGGGGATAAGGTTGTCTAACCCTTTTTCCCACCACTTAGTGTGGAACAAAGGTGAGCCTGAAGTGGATGATGGTATGCCACCCCTTGCGATGGATGCAATACATGCGATAGTGAGAATAGAATGATCCTACAACTATTACATGGCAAGGAGCAGCAACTAAGGTTATTGATAAGAAAAAGTTTTGGAAGAATCTTGTGTGATAGGAATGATGTTGTGTGAAGGCTTGTTGATCTCGATTAAACAACAATAACCAAGACCATGACTTGTTTGTTGTGTGTTAAGCTCTATAGGGTTGCAAATACCTTGCTCTTTAGAACCACAACCTTTTCCACTATACAAAAATTGTTTCACGAAGTCATATCCTTTTCCATTATGCTTTTTCAGTGTTGTGGAATTGTGTGGTTGTTCATTTTTATGTTTTTGAAGGATTGTTGAAGAGTATGTGGAATTGTCTAGAGTGGTTGAGGTGGATGCTTGGGAAAGTTTATCCGAATTTTGTGTTGACATAATGATTTCTTGTTGTGGTTTCTCATATTTATTTTATGTGAGTATGGTTTTTTCCCATAAATGAGGGTGTGAAGTCTAAGGATCCCCAATTGTCACCAAAAAATTTAGATTTGTGTTAAATTTCAAGAAGATCCATGTTGGATGTTGGAATCAATTTTGTGAGAGGACTTGTAGCTCTGTTATCAAGATGCAAGCAATTTTTAAGCTCAGGATTAGCTTCAAGTTGATAAATTTTATTACTATAGACATATTTCATTTTATGATGGAGAGTTGAAGGCACTCCATTCATCTCATGAATCCATGGTCTACCTAAAATAAGATTATATGAAAGTTCATAAGGCATGACATGGATAGGAGTCTACAAAGTAACCACTCCATCCATAATTGGTAAAGTGATGACCCCTAGTGGTTGCTTTGTTATATTATAAAACCCTCGAATATAAATGGAATTAGGTTTTATTTGTGATCTATCCACTTTCAAGCAGTCAAGAAGGCTCACACTAAACACATTAAGAGTAGAACCATTATCTATAAGAGTACGGTTGATACCTGTGCGATGAAATTGAGCAATGATCATAAAGGAATCATGTTGTTTTTGTAACTCCAAAGGAGGAAGCTCATGTTGATGAAAATTAATGTCAAGAATTTTCTTTGGAATAAGGGTTTCCATATCATTTGGAGTGGTTCTAGAAGGGATTGTTATTTGTTGTAAAGCATTTCGAAGAGTGGTGTTGTAACTTGGTGATGTTTGAAGCAAATCCCAAAGGGAAATTTTGGAAAAAGTATTCTTTAATTGTTCAACAATATCATACTCCTTTTTGGGTGGGAGGTAATGAGGAGTAGTAGGTGGATTAAGTAAAGGTAAAGGTGTTGGGGTTGGTTGTGGTGGTTGTGGATTATTTCAGGTGATATATGTATGAGCAACACCATCATCACTAGATTGTTGTGATACATTGGTTTCAAGTTGATTAGAGGGATGAAGTGGATGTGAGGGTGGGTAGAGAACAAGTTTAGGTTTATTGGAAGGATGAAGCAGATGTGAAGGTGGGTAAAGGGCACATTTAGGTTTAGTATAGTGAGATTGAATATTGTTAACAACCCTTAACAAGTGAGAGTCGTCATTGTCTTCAAAGGGCATGTTATCTTTGTCTTGTATCATAATATATTCCCTAGGAGAGTTCATAGGAGTACAACAAACCACATGTTCATGGCAAGTAAGTTTTGGGTTAGCTAAAATAACTTCATCACAACTAAGGGAGGTATGAATGGCTGAATGTTTTGGATTAGGGAGAGTGGGGAGATTAGGGGAAGGTTGTATTTGATTGTGGGTTGTTGCGAAGGTCACATTCTCATCTACCATACTAGGAGAGCTTGTAATATGTTCATTGAAGGTTGTCAAAGTAGCTTCATCACAAGTATGAGGATAATCAAGGATGGAAAATATTTGCTTGAGAAATTTGTCTATAAGTGAAACAAGGAAACTAAAATTCTCATGACGCTCATTGGTTATGTTTTCTAATAGCATAGTATCTTATTCATGACTAGGAGGGATACTAGGAGAAGAATAAATTGGAGTATGATGATCATGTATGACTTCATTACTTTGTGCCCTAATATCTTCCAAAATATGAGAGGTATGGGAAGGATCATTAAGAGGGTTGTCAGAGATTTTAAATATTTTCTTGATAAACTATTCTATAAGTGAAAGGAGACAACCAAAATGCTCATGGCTCTCATTGGTTATGTTTTCTAACAAAGTATCTTTGTCACAACTAGGAGAGATACTAGGAGATGAATAAATGTGAGTATCATGATCATCTGTGATTTCATTGCTTTGCTCCCTAATATTGTCCAAAAGAGGAGGTGTAGGGGAAGGATCATAAAGAGGGTTGTTATAAACTTTAAAGATTTGATTATTGAAGACCACTGTATCATCCTAGTCATTTACAATCTCATGTTCCTAAAATTTATCCTCACAATGGAAATTAGGTAAGGTGATGTCTAAGGATGTGTCTATGATTGCATTTTCTTGTACTAAAATATCTTCCCAAAGGGGATGAAGAGAAGGACAAACAAGAGCCACATGATTCTCAATGATTGTATCTTCTTTCACCAAGATACCTTCATCACTAAAAGGAGAGATATTAGGAGAAGAACAAATATGATCATCATGGTTATCTATGTTTGTAGGCACTTCTATCATATCATCCACACAAAAAAAGAAAGATAGGCTAGGACATGTAGCAAAGAAATGACAATAACACTTATTGACTAACATTTTGAAATAACAATCTATGCTAACCCAAAATGCAATGTAAAATGCTGAAATTAAATGTAACTTTCTAAGAGAAATTAACTAAAATGTTAGATAACAATATGAGAATGCAATGTACAATTTAAACTATGCATGAAATGGGGAAATTTATGCTAGTTTTGATGAAATTTATGCTATAGAAATGTAACTAACTATTATAGGTATGAAATGGAACCAAACAAAAGCCCAAAAACACTATTCTAAATTCTGTAAAGTGTTGTTTCAGGGGTCAGAAGGGACTGATTCTCCTAGGGTGGTGAATGAGTCCTAGTATGAAAGTTTTTCAAACTTTTTAGAAATTTCAAACTGATTTTTAGGAATTCTAAGAGCCAATACATAGACCTAAATGAAAAATCCAGAATTACAAAAAAAATAAATGAATTTAGATGCAAAAAATGCAATCTAAATGCACATTTTATGAATGCAAAATTTAAAGTCTAGCATGCAAACTAATGCAAATCCTAATGCAAAATGAATTCAAGGATAGATCTATGATAAAAGAAACCAAATCAAAAGAGAGAAGTATTTGAAGAGCTGGGTTAACTAAAATGAAACATAGATTTTAGGACCCAATGGACTCTCTAACTCTTATAGGGTTTTTCATCCAAAAGGAGAGAGATTAGATCCTAAAATGCTAGATGTTCATTCAAATAAGGATGTGTGATGTGATATGATGTAAATGAACTTAACTAAATGCAATAGATTAATCTAAATGACTAAAAATGAATGTAAAACTAAGATTTATGCTTTGTTTGAAAACACGGTGTGATATGCAAAAATGAACTAGAAATGAATGCAAAACTTAACATAAATGAATCAAACTAAAGGAGTTCACCTAGGATATTGATGAAGGCCAAAAAATAATTTTGAGAGGTTTCTGGTACTAAAATTTAAGCTTGGTGGGACTCATTCTCCAAGCATGGCCAATCAATTCCAATTCTGGGTGACTGTATCGGAGCCTGTTTCTAACAAAAGGGTACTAAAAAATGTAAAAAATACAAAATTTTACCTTAGGGTGGGACTCATTCGCCAAGGGTAGTGAATGAGTCCACTTTAGCCTTTCTAAAAACTCAAAAATGGAATATGTGGCTTTTGGATTGCTCAATCTGCACCTCCAAGTGTCTAGATCTGAAACTGTCGAATTCAAGTCTAAAAGTGACTTTTCCTTGATGATTTGACTTGAATGAAGGGAAGAAGAATTGAATAACCTTAGAATTCAATATTAAATTATCTTCAAGCTTCCAAAGGACCTAAATCTACATACAAACAAGACAAGAAGAGAGATTGTTGATTGTTAGGGCATGGGGGTTTGCCTTGGTCAAACCCTATTTAGGTAATTAAACCAAATTGATGAAATAAAGGAATGAATCATGAAAAATGGAAGTTATTACCTTGAAAATGATGATATATCTTGGATTTCTATAGAAATACATGAAAAATCAGCCCTTGAATGCTTTAGAATGGTAACTTGAAGACTTCTAATGGAGAAACCTCAAGTTGCTTGACTTGCAATAGCAAGCAGATGATGAATTCAAGATGAGAGATGTAATAACGACTTGTTAGATGTAAAATGAGGGTAAAAATACTTATTTATATACAAGTGTGTCTTAGTACCGAATAATACTACATCATAGGCTAACATAAAGTGAAAATAAACATTAAATTTCACCTTTTCCCTCTCAAGGGTCAAAATGGGGCCAGATAGGACTCATTCACCAAGCATGGAAAATGGGTCCCATAGAGGCCATTCCGACACCTAGGAAGCTTAGGAGATAGGAAATAAGGTTTAGATGCTTTTTGTCAGGTGTTTGATCATTTAAAGCCTTGAGATGCACAATATGGATAAAATAGGACCTATTAATGATGACATAAATGTTGAATAGGGATTGGGACACATAAATCAATGTGAAAGTGTGATTAAATGCACTTTACAACACCAAGATTAGGTTCACATAGCCTAGAAGTGCTCAAGAACCAATGTGAATGTGTAAATCACATTACAACACTAGTTTGTCATTAAGTTTATGTTAAGATCTTGCTATATTGATGAAATAATGTTATTATAATATTGGATTTGGGAGGAAATGGGTTAATTAAGTCTAGAAAGCATGAAAGTCCTTTGCAAGACTTTACAACACCTTTACAAGACGTCGTTAAGAGCATGTTGTTTGATTTGCAAGGGTCCAAGACCTAGTGTGGACACATAAAATGCCTCACAACACTAGATTAGGGCCTCATTAAGTCCATTTAATCTCATGTCAAGTAGTGGATCATTTTTTTGACGATACAGGAACATACCATTGAATTCCTTCCAATACCTTCCACTTCAAAATCCTCTACTTTCATATAATCCCTCTATGACCTCTCCAAGAAATTGGGGTAGCAAACAAGAAATGCATAAATCAAAGAATCCAAAAAAGCCTAAATATATCATGCCTCACTAAAGGTACATCCCAAAATAAAGAAAAATACGCTTGAAAATCAAAAGAAAAACATTTTCAGGAAAATTCAAAATCCAATTAAGAAAAAATCAAAAGGATATAAAGAAAAATCAAAAGTGAAAACAATGTGGGTTCTAAAAAAAGAAAAAGAATCCATGCATTCAAATAAAAAATCCAAATTGGTATCCCAACTTGTCAATCCAAAAGACTCAAGTATTCCACTGTAATCCAATCCTACATCTAAGTATATTCTATCTCATAAACCAATCATAAGTCTTTCATCATCCTCCAAATCTATTTTGGGTCCTTATATGCCCAAGTTTATTATCCCAACCCTATTTCAATCCTTCAACTTTCACCACCCTTCAAGGTGTGTGCCAATGTTGTTCTTTCCTACATTCCCTCATAATGACTCCATTCCATAATTCCATCCAACCTTCATCCCTCATTCCATACCTTTAATCCAATCCTTTGCATGAATCCTTAACCCCCTTCTCCTTACCTCTATCTATCTCGTTATCTTTACCAATTTTATTACTAACATCTTTGAGTGGTAACATGTTAGCCATGGTCTATAAGAAACATTTAGTAAATGGGTTACTATCTTCCACAAAGAGACATTTTCAAGAGTCCTCCATTCATATCCATACACCTTGCTCAGCTTCCATTTCCATGAGCTTCCACTTCCATGACCATTCATATCTAGTCATATCCACTAGCTTTCACATCCATACATGTACCCTTGCTTGTACACTTGGGGGAAATAATTTTCCATTCGTACAATACATTATTGATTATCCTATGTTTTCTTAGCTATCATATTCCTTCATATATATTCAATGATATCCACTTTATCCATTTACCTTCCTTTTATCTTGCACAAGGTATTGGGGTAATATAACATGAACAAGTATCTAATGCATGATTTATACCATGTGACTCTTCCATCCTCCATATCACTTGTCCTCCATCTCATGTTTCCTTTCATGTCGATTTATCTTCCATATCCATGTCATGTTCTTATCACTTGTCATACCTCTTAGCATGGGGGCATGTTATTAATTTGACATGTGATCTTTGGAGTCCTTCATAAGTCCTCTATTTATCATTTGTATAATACCAAACATTTTGGGTTCCCTTTTCATTGGTTCCCTCCATCCATAGCATTCCATAGATTGATACATCTATCTTCATCCTCCATCTAGGATGTATCCTTATGTGTCCTATCATTGACCCATATTATTGATCCATATCCATCCACATCTCCTTTGGTTTTCAACTTGACTAAGGAATAAGATCTTCTTTATCATTAATATTTAAAGTTTTATTTATCATTGCATTATCATTGTTAGGAGCAACACATTTATTTACAAAGCACAAAATATTTAAAATTCCAAAACATTGGGCTTTAGTGAGTCACAACCCACTATGTTTTCCATCCTGCAACTATTTTGTGCATTGATCCTTATGATATACATTAGTATTTGCATTTTTTATTATCATGATCTTGCATCTTTATCATTATCAATTTGCATGCATGAAAGATTGTGCTTTATCTTAAGTATTTTGTCTTTTCTTGATCATTATCCTTATCTTTTTATATCTTTTCTTGTCACATTTTGAGGAAGCTTGAGGATCTCTACACCTTCTTGTGTATGAAGGAGAGTGAGGAGTGGGGCATGAGTTTTTCTTTTGTGTGTGTGTATCAATTTAGTATGTCCAATGATGATTACAAAAAGCATAACCAATAACAAAGAGGTATTTGTTCCACTCTATGTTGAAAAAAATGATCACTTCATAGCCTTTCCATTCCATTCATTTCCATATCATTTCCTCCCATATAGAATACATTTCATAAGCCATTTATATTCTTTGCTTGCATCTAATTAATGTGTTGCATTCCTTTCTTCTTTGCATCCACCTAGGTCATTCATATTTCTAAATCTTGCATATCATTTTCTATCTACAACTAAAAAATGTTCACTTAATAGCCTTTCCATTCCATTCATTTCCATATCCTTCCTTTTATATCCTTTCCTCCCATATTGAATACATTTCATAAGCCATTTATATGATTTTCTTACATCTCATCAATGCATTACATTCCTTTCTTCTTTGCATCCACCTCTAAGGTCATTCATATTTCTAAATCTTGCATATCATTTTCTATCTACAACTCAAACATACCTTCATCTATATCAATATTGACACCATATCATATCATGATTAAGATCAAGGAAATATCAAGGCTATGCAATCAAAGTTTGAGTGCAACAACCATATCAAGAGTCCATGTTCAAGGCGACTTTGCTTCATTTCATGCATGTATTATCTTCTAGATCTTAGACACAATTGACACTTACAATTGGTGTTTACAAATCTCAAGTGTTAACATGCTCATACATAAGTCTTAAATATGTGTCTTCTTACTTGAAAAGTGTTACAAAAGTGTTCCTAATTGTTGTGACTAAGAAAAGTATGAGTTACAATGTTGTTTTCTACTTGTAGTAATTAAAATATATGAAAGATCTAAGTGAAAATTCTATCTTGGGGCTCATATATCTCATCCCAAGCATAGGAGAGCATATAGGAAGTATTTTTGACTAAGTTACAAGGCTGAAAATTAGGACAACCTCCTTTCCATGCCAAAGAAGCTTCCTTGTTTGACTTAGTCTCTTCAGCTCCTTGAAATATTCTTTGGTTGGTGATGAGGCTTTTGGACTTCTGGAAGAAGTTGAATTCCCCCAAGATTCTTGTAAATTTACATTAGAAAGCTCAAACTACTTACTGATGTCCTAGCTACTACCAAAATTCCTTGACTATTCCATAATCCTTTCCTAGATGATTTCCATATGCTCTTAACTTATCATTATTTGTTGAAACAACTAGTACATGATAATGGAGCATGTTTCCTATCTTTCTCTTCCATATGGCATAGAGAAATCTTTATATTTCTGATCATTCTTCATTTTTTATCTATAGGTTGCTACCTAAACCTTCATAATAGATCTATTGAATGTGACTTGTTCTATAGAACACTTTTTAAAATTATCATCCCTCATTCAAATTCTTAGGGCTGACATATAAGTCATCTCTTCTCACTATCAAGACACCTTAATTTCCACCAATAGTGACTATATACCTTGTCTATTAGAAGGTTATAAATTGTATTCTTGAGATGATTAACACCTTGACAAGTTATTGGTCATTAACTTTAAGACTCTACCATATCTGAGTATTTCCTTGAACTGACTTCAAATATGAGGCATGACTACAAACCTTTACTAAATTCCATCAAAAAGTCCACATGACTTATGTATACTTCAATAATTTGCATACATGTCTACCTTGATGGAATTTTTCATTATTTTCCATCCATATTTTTCCATATGACTGCTTATCCCCATTTCATTTTCCCTATGGACATCATATAACATACCTCTCTATATGCTCCATGAAACTATCCTCCAAACCATTGATTTATCATTGTGTTTCAGTATTCCTCTATCTCCTTCCTTCTTTATACTCTATCATTTCACTCTTGAACATTGGAAATAACTAATCATTCATACCATTGTATCATATCAGGCATTTTCCTTGCTTCTTATTTGGATTTCAACACTACCCATGACATGTTATCTTTGATAGTTAAATGATTATCCTTGATCATGGTGGTTATCCTTTTGGAATGACTATCCCATGCTTACATTTCATTTGCTCCTTTTCTTTCCCTAAGAATAGTGAATTTTATGTTGATTTTGAGATCCAACCATTACAATTTTGTTGTCTCTTAACTATTCTTTGAAAAACTCACCTAATTCTTTCTCAAACGCTACTCTAGCTTCCTTTGTAGGGACTTTCAACTTCATTATTTGACTGCTACTACTGTTATTATAGAAAAAATACCTTTTCAATAGTCATATGACACCATTATCATAGGTATAACTTTCCAATTTCATACTTTGATATTTCATATTAATTTACTCTTTTCATCGCATTGGCCATATGCCTTTGATGATGAAGAGTGCTTATCATGACTGTCCTTAAAGTTGTTAGTCCATCAAGCATTTGTATTCATTATATTCACCTTCAATATAATACTATATTAACTTTATTGTCTAATAAAATTTTGTGCTTTTGACTGTTACAATGCATTTAATTGATAGGAATACCCTAAGAAGCAAGGCATGTCCTCTTTTCATGGTTTTCATCATAAGGGACTGTCATAGATTGTTGAAGGTTTCCTTTTATAACCTTTTCCTTTTTGTCCTTATGATGACTATTCATTACATACCACTATCATAGGTCTGCTCTACCTTCTAATTCACCACAAGTCTTGGCTACTTCATGAATCTATCACTGTTCATGATTGATTTGAATTCCCCTTATCATATACTAGATTGTTTTTATAACCACCTCTCTATAAGCTATTGAAGCAATCACTAGTTTTGAGTTTGTGTATCTTCATATGATTTTCCAATAGTCTCAATCTTAGTAATATAGACTTCTCCTTCTTCACTTTTAACCATCAAAGCTTTGGAAACTTTCCATTATCATGATGACTACTCTATGCTTGAGTGTCATTAAATTTCCTTTTAAGGGGTAGGGTATGTGCAAGATCATGATGGGCGAAAAAGTGGCGATATGATGGGTATGTGTAGGATATGTGGTTGACAACTTTTTTTTTACCTTAAATTGATGAAATGAAAAGGGTTTTTAAAGGAACTCTCATCTTTCCACCAATATAAATTTTTCTTTACTTTTAATTTAATAAATAATTATTATTCATTTTATATTTGAATTCGACTAAAGTTTTGATTGATAGGCTGATTGAAAAACATCTATAGTTTTCAAATGGTATCACATTTTTTGAATCTGAAACATGTGTCACATTCTATGCTTCGCATACTATAGGATTAAAAAAAATGAATTTCATGAAGTTTTAACCAAGTTAAGGTGGTCAAACATACAAGTTTTTATATTTTAAAAGTTGTAATAAAAAATTCATAATTAATTATTTACTTTGAAAAAATTACAAAAAAATATGCATCACATCTAAACATGAGTCCTCACTTATATGTAAAATATTATAAAAAATATTATCATTTTATTGTGGTAAGGGTCAATAGATAGACACCTACTTCTTATTTTTTCCCTGAAATTGAAGTACTACTATATTGAAATTTCAATTTTTCACCAAATAGATTTTTTCTTTTAAATAAACCTAGTAGTTTAGAAACTAGATTCAATTTGCTACAGATTCAATTCTTACATATTTTTGAAATAATAAAGATAATTGATGGTTGTTCCCTAAAAAAGATATGAAAATCACGACAAAACCTATCCTAGGAATTAGACATTCTAGCAGGAAACTAATATCTTTTCATGGTCATTCATTTACTTGTCAAACCAGGGAATGTATACTTGAAATGGAGCGGCACTGTATGTGCACTAAGAAGTAGTTTCAGTCACAACCTATCAAAAATAAATACTTGGAAAGAGTTCTACCTACGTTACAGGAAGGTAATGCAAAGTTCTCTTAACTCAACCATAATTTATCCAGAGCAGAAATCATAACAGCTAAGACTAAGAAACAAACTATGAACTAGCCTTATGCTATAGAAACAAACACAAGGATGGATTCCCAATGCTGTAGGAACAATATAAGACCGATTTTGCGCTAAAACTTTCTAGAATGAAATCTAACTTATGATCAACAGAAAATAAATGATTAACTAACTAGCTACAAATACTTACTAAGTGGGCCCCCTTAGCAAGCATCAACTAACTATGCAAGAGTTGAACTCAGAACTTCATCAGCTTTTATTCATAAACTCAAAATGGTATGCATTGTTCTACTCATATGAAAACTAACACAAAACTCTATCTCTTATTATCATACTAACTCTTACATGTTATCCTTCTATATTTGCTATGCTATGCTTGTCGTGCCTCACTCACATAGGAGGAACACTTATTTAAACCAAAAAAACAACTAACTACTCAACTCCAACAGAGAAAGACGTGGACATAAATATCTTGAAACCGAGGAATAGACTTCTCATAAATGAAAGCATATCCGTTCAACCCGATCTAGGGAGAAGATTTAGCATTCCACTCTTTCTAGATTAAATGATCATTCGGTTTCTTCCCAATGACTTGGACAAAGAGTCATCACTAGAACAACTTCCTTGATGTTGTGCAGGAAATGAACTTTACTGCACAGGTTGAGATCCGCTGCGCTTGACTCGCTCATGCTCCCTTCAACAACCTGCAATGCACAAGGCAACAAAGGAAAAAGAAGGCATGCGTGGCAAACAACATGATACATTTATTAATCACTTATTAAATATATCCCATTATTCAAACACCATATGCATTATATCAGTCATTTGGGAAGTCAAAATACGGTAATTAATAAGACACATGGAGATGTTAGGCTGTAGGAATGTAAGAATGTATTGCTACAGGATACCACCCATTTTAGATAAAAGGTCTTTAATAAAAGAGTTAAAACATCCTTTAGTAATAAAAGTAGAGATATTACTAATACATCATGATACTCAAACTATGAGCATATCTTGAGCTCATCATCTGCCCCCTACTTAAACTGATGATGGTCCACCAACATTAAGCTTCCTGGCTGTTTCCTTGAAATCTGCAGAAGTAGTATGAATTTTTGGCATAGTCCTAAATTTATAATAGAAACCTCTAAAATCTTGCCATCTTTCATATCTAAGGTTCTATGCATCCCTATTAACATCTATAGCATGATAGGGATAAAGTGGCCACATTAAAACTGGAGGTCGAAATGTTATTGGCAACCATAATTCGAACCTCTTCTGAAGACCATGCTGAATGTACCTCTCTGTCCTTCCAAGCGCTACTTTAAAACTCAAGGGGCTATGTGGCTCAGATTTTCTGAGCCCAACAGTCAATTTCTCCCATCTCTTTTCAATTTTGGAAGAGGCAAGCTTCCAGAACAAGTATGGTTGGCCTTTGAATTCCTCATACACTTTCTTTCTAATATCAAATATTTTTACTCTTTCTACTTGATTGTTGAACCCATATGCTACAGTGAACCAAGTTTTTAACATTGTATAAGGATCTGTGGTTTCTAATCACAGTGGTATGGGCTCATCCCTTTCAACTTCTTCATAGGATTCCCATGACATAAGTGACCTCAAATTGATGTCACCAATGTACAGAAGTGGATTCCACTCTGTTTCAGAAGGAATTATCAATCCATGCAAATAGAATTCACATAAAGAATTCTTTAGCCAATTAGGAGCCACTTGGTATGCATCATAGAATTCTTTGGATGTATTAATGGTAGGATTTAAATTCCTTGGAACCCTCATTAATTGGAACCAAAGAAATTGTTCTTTTAGGCACATGGCATAGACTCTAGGTAGTGGCTTACACTCCATTATCTTACCAATTATTTTCAACATTTCATCCATTTTCTTTTTCATCTCCTAGATTTCCTGTTTCTGTCTTTGAATTTCTCTTTTCAACTTCTTCTTCTCTTCTTCCCAAAGACTTTGTTTTGAGTTTTAGTCTTGGCTAGGTGGTGGAAACTCAAGGTTTTAAATGTGACTAGCCTCCATGTGGTCTTAAAGTATTCCAAAAATTCAATCAAAAATGTCTTTTTGTAGACAACCATGGCTTGACAAGTTGCATGGGGTAATGAAGCTTCATTGGCCACTTCCAAGGGCTATTCTTCCTCTTGTTGTAGGATGAATTCATGTTGTTGTGTAGGAGAAGATTGTACTTCCTCTAAAATTTTACTAGCTGCTTTAGCCAAGTCATCAAGACTTGGTATTCCCCTTTCATTACTATCATCTTGTGTTTCATCAACTTCCATTGATTCATTCTGCATTTCCTCAGGAACAAAAGGTGGGTTATGTGAAACATTCTCAGGTATATTCTAAGAATCATCATGGTTGTGTTCTTTAGACTCATTTGAAATTATTATAACTTTAGGTTGAGTTGAAGCAGGGGAGACTTTACATTGTTTTCTTGTTGAAACTCTTCTTGGAAATGTTGCAGCTGTCGGAGGTGCTCTCATAGCTTTCCTCTTTTTGAATTTCCTAGAGGGCTCTACCTTATCGGAAGATGATGATGAACTTGTGGTGGAAACAAGCATTGCTATAGGAGAAATTGCTTCAGGAGTAGAGCGTTTCCTTTTCTGAGGATGAGGGTCAGATTCTGGGGTTTGTTCCACCCCAGATGACTCTCCTGCCTTTGTTTTTCCTTTTTCTCTCTTAATAGCAGACCTAGTTTGCACCTAGGTAGAGGACTTAGGTGTGAAGGCTGTAGGACTAGGTGCTATAGGAGCAGATGACCGTGCCTTGCTTTCCTACTGGTAGATGTTATTTTTTCTTTATTTTTCTTAGGCCGTGAAGCAAGTGTCTTAGGGGGTTCTGGAAGTTGTAGGCTCTTTTGGGTAAAAAATTATTACTGGGAAAGAGGTGACACATCCCTCAAAGAGCATTCAATTAAATAGTTTTATAAGGACATGGTGGGAAATAGAGTTATCTTTTCCCTTTTGGGTTTCATGGGCACTTTGTTTCAGCAGATTTAACAAGAAATTCGAGACATTAACAGCTAACCCATGCCTCATATGACTCAACAATTTAAAATGGTAGGAATGTAGGTAAGAAAAAATGACCTTCACATGTTAAGTACCTAATTATAAAAGCAACATATTTTGGATATGCAAGAGGCAATGACACTCACTTGTAGCCTTGTTTCGAGACCTCCAAAGGTCCATCAGTTGACATTGTAAATTCTACCCTAGCAGAAACAACATCTGAAGAGAAATTTTCCCCTACTGTAGGAAACATGGTTACTATAGCAATTTGTTCTTCTATTATAGCCAGTGTTAGACCCCACACTAAAGCTTCCCCTTCTGAAAGAGTTCTTAAAAATTCTCCAACAGCTTCCTCATTGAAAGTATTGAAAGTATCTAACCTCATAAAATAGTTTAGCCAACCACAATTATTAAACGCCTACATTGTTTGAGGATTTTGCATTAAGAGCTCATGAGATACAGGCTCATGTCTTACCAATTGACCACCCATATTTGCAAATTACCTTAGCCGAGATTCCAGAAACCTAAACTTTTTCTGAAAATGCAAAAGAAAATTCTTCTGCTCTGCTTCTTTCAGTCCTACTATCACTTTTTTCTTCTTTTCCAAAAATAATTCAAAGCATAATTGCATTTAATGATTATAGGAACTACTCATATCAAGCAGTTAATATTGTTTAAGATAAAACACGTAGCCATATTTGGAAAGTACAAGAAGAATAAAAATATCTTATTAGTTGTGATAGCGACATAAGAAAAGGTTTGAAATGGATTACCTTGCCCCCTACTTAAAAGTTGACATGTGCCCACACATGGGTGAAAGGATAGGTGAAGCATGGGTGATAAAGACTGATATGTACATAGTAGCTATTGAATAAATGAAATAAATAAATAATGTGATTAAGAAAAGATATCACATACATTTCAATTAATGCTTGTATGTGATGGGAAAATCATAGCACACCATGAAATGACAGCTAGAATAGAAACAATGAATGAGGTGATACGACAGGATGGATGACATGGGAGAAAAGAGAATGAATGGCAGTGATGGATGGGAACGGAGAATGTGGCATCCTTGAAAAGGAAACCTTTATTATGTGCATGCAACATGGAATTTAAAGAGATGTTGTAGGAAGATCAGTGGCTGTATTTGGAACAAACTAATGCAGAAACTCATATTTAGATGTTGGCTTATGATACAACCAAAGTCAGTGTCCATTAACCAGTAGCTTGAATTGAACTAGATCTATTGTAGCTAACTACACTGAGCCATTATCAAATACATTTTTGACTTCATAAGGACCAAGCCAGTGTGTGGTTAGTTTACCTTGATTTTCTTTGTATCTAGAGTCATAGAGTAGTGCTTAGTCACCGATAGAGAATTGCTTTCTTTGCTGTTGGACAGTTTCAGTATGCTGCAGGGCAGCTTTCCTTAGCTCATCCAATGCATTCAGATGTAGGAGTAATTCCTTTTAAGCCTCAGAGATATCAGTATTAAGTTGGAGAGCAGTCCTCAAGGTTTTATGCTCAAACTCTATTGGCAACATAGCAGTCTTACCATAGAGTAACTCAAAAGGAGTAAACCTTGTAGTCATTTTCCATGTTCTATAGGCCTAGACTACTTTAGGTAGGTGACTACTCCAATCCTTTTTGTGTAACTGGACTGTCTTTGTAAGGATTGCCTCAATTTTTCTATTAGTAACCTCTACCTGGCCATTGGCTTGAGGGTGATAGGGGCTAGACTTTATGTGCCTGATCTTGTAATCATTCATCAGTGTAGTGATTAAGTTGGATATAAACTAAGCTCCTTGATCAGTAATAAGTTCCCTTGGGACTCCAAACTGAGTAAAAATCTGCTCATACAGGAAATCAACAACTTTATTGCCATGGGCATGTGTCATTGGTTTCACTTCCACCCACTTGGTTACATAATCAGTACACACCAAAATGTATGATTTTCCATTGGATGGAGGATCAATAGGCCCAACAAAATCCATGCCCCATTTTTCAAATGGACTGACCACCACTTGTGGATGTAGGGGTAATTCATCACACCTTGTTGGTCTCCCCATGCGTTGACATCTGTCACATTTCCTAGTATAGACTGCTGCATCTTTGTGTAGTGTGGGCCAATAATATCCTGTATTGACCACTTTCATAGATGTTCTCTTAGCTGCAAAGTGCCCTCCACATGGCTCATTATGATAGGCATGTAAAATGTCATGGGTCTCATCTTCCCTCACACATCTTCTCATGACTTGGTCAGGTCCTGTATAAAATAAACAATCTGCAATCCATGAAAAGTTAAAAATTTTCACTACCAACAATTTCCTTTCCTTTGGTGAAAAGTGTGTTGAAATTTTGTTGGCTACTAAATAATTTGCGATATCTGCATACCATGGAGTTTGAGCAACAATAGTCAATAGATGTTCATCAAGGAAGCTATCATCAATTACCTCAGGAGTGTCAGGTGTAGGTGTTTGAAGTCTTAACAAGAAATCTGCAACCACATTTTCTCAGCCTGGCTTATCAATAACTATGATATCAAATTCCTACAATAATAGGACCCATCTTGCTAATCTGCCAAATATGACAGGCTTATTCATGAGATATCTTATTGCTACATGATCTGTATGAACAAATATTTGGTAACTAGTGACATAATGTTGAAACTTGTTCAAGGCATACACAACTGCTAGCAATTATTTTTCTATGACAGTATAGTTTAATTCAGGGCTTTGAAGATTTTTGCTAATGAAATATATGGCATGCTCAATGGAATTCTCTTTATGTCCTAAGACTTCCCCTATGGAAAAATCAAAAGCATCTGTGTGTATATGAAAAGACAGGTTCCACTTCAGTCCTTGAAGAATAGGTGCCTGAGTAAGTAAGTTCTTAAGTTGCAGGAAAGACTTGTCACATGCCTCAGTCTAGGAAAACTCAGAATCCTTAGTCAATAAAGCATATAATGGACTAGCTATTTTTCTGAAATATTTGATAAATCTTCTATAATACCCCGCATGTCCTAGGAAAATTCTAACATCCTTTTGTTTTGCAGGTGTTGGAAAAGTTAGAATAACTTCTATTTTTGTAGAGTCAACTTGAATTCCTACTTGAGAGACACAATGGCCTAAAACAATTCCCTCTTGCATCATCATGAAGCATTTCTCACTATTCAGAGACAAATTTTTCTCCTGACATCTTTTCAACACTTTTTCCAGATTGGCCAATACTTCTTCATAAGTAACTCCATAAGTAGTGAAGTCATTCATGTAGATTTCCATAGAATCATGGGAAATATCAGCAAAAATACTGATCACCACCCTTTGAAATGTTGTAGGTGCATTACATAGCCCAAAAGGTAAGATAGAGTAGGAAAAAGTACCCTATGGACTAGTAAAAGCTGTTTTGTCTTGATCCTCAGGGGTGATTCTAATTTGATTATAGCCACTATCTCCATCCAAAAAGGAGAAATACTTTTTCCCAGATAAGGAGTCTAGTACTTGGTCAACAAATGGAAGTGGAAAGTGATCATTTTTAGTTACTATGTTTAACTCCCTGTAGTCTACACAAACTCTCCATTTTTCACATTTTTTAGGGAAAACTACCAATGGAGACACCCATCGATGGTCTGAAATGGGGTAGATAAAACCAGCATCAAGTAACTTCTGGAGCTCTGTTTTAACTATTTCCCTGAGTGCTGGGTTTATCCTTCTTTGAGGTTGTCTAATAGGTAAACAGTCTTCCTTAATGTAGATTCTATGAGTACAAAGTTGAGGATCTACTCCCTTCATATCCCCATAGTCCCATGCAAAAGCTCTATGTTGTTCTTGCAACATTGTGACTAGGGCAGCTTATTATTTATATTCAGACAACGGCTTGGACACACTTCTACTTGCCTGATAAGATCATTCATTGAGGTTGCTGATAAAGGTGGTGTCTATATTTCATATGGAAGCAAATTATGATAAACTACAGGAGATTTAGGTGTCAGGTCCTCAGAATTCAGTTGTTGCAAGAAACACTGCTGAACACAACTATCTATAGTAGATGGGCTACTCAGACCAGGGTTGGACTACAAAATATGTAAAATTAGGTCATCCTCACTTTGAAGCTGTGAGAATGGATTAGTTTGTAGCATCATTAGTTGAGCCAATGAATTGACTTCTTTAGTTTCCTCTCATAAATCTGGCCAAATTGGTTGAGACAAGTCTAGCTGAGGCTAAGCAGGTGGGTATAAAGCCAATTTCTTTCTTGACTGACCATTAGAAATTGTCATGTCTCCTTAGTAGCATCCTATAAAAGCATTAGCAATGGCTAACCATGGTCTACCTAGGATAATAGGATATCCTCCCAAAGTTTCCTTAGTGGACAATAGGGTGAAGTCTGTTGGGTATTCCCAAGACTCAAAGATGACAATAACATCTTCTACCATTCCATCAGACTTTACTATGGAGCTATCAGCAAGCTGTAGGATGGTAGGTGTAGACCAAATGTTTAAGATATTCAAATACTCCATTGTATTCTTGGTCATTACATTGATGGTACACCAAGGTCAATCAAAACATTCTTTACTATCTAGCCATTAATATTTATTTGTACCATAGGACTCCCAAGGTTAGTATATTTTGGAATGACTACCTTCCCTAACATAATATCTGCCAACTGCCCTAGAACATGGATATTTTGGGAATCCTTTTTCTTTCTTCCTAGTTTCTTTAAGCATGCCTCCTTAATGGATTTTCTATAAATTGAGACATCTTTAATGGCTTGGAAAAGGGGAATTTGAATGTGTACATTCTTCAACTAATCCAAAATATCAGAGGTAGGCTCTTCGTTAGACTTTGATGTAGTAATTTGCAATCTCTGAGGAAAAGGTAGTTTGGCCTGATGCTGCAAGATAGGCTCCTTAGAGATAGTATCTGATACAGGTATATGTTTTGCAAGTTCAGTAGATTGCTTAGAGGAAAAATCTAAAAAAATTGTAATTATAGGCAGCTATGGAGTAGGAAGTGTAGTTCCAGATCTGAGATGGATATCATGAATATTCAGGGCATAAACTAGATAATGATTGGCTTCTACAAAATACATAGGTTGCTGTTGTTGCTACTTATTATTAGGATTTGGTAATGGTTGAGTAGGCATAGGGGTTTGTTTTGGAGGGCCAGTATTTGTTGTAGGTGTTACAGGAGGTGACATGAGGGCTTGAGGCTATAGTTGCTGAAATTGTAGAGAGGCAGGGGATTGGTTTTACCATTGTTGTGGACTTCTTAATTGAGGATTCTATTGCTAGTTAACTTGGGGTGGAGTCCATTGTCCTTGTGGATGCTGCCAACCTCCTTGAGGAGATTTCCATTGAGGACTCTGATAGTTAGACCAATTTGATTAAGGGGTATTACAAAGGGGTGATGGGCCATATGTAGGTTGCCACTAGTTATTATAATTAGAATAAGGATTACCAAAAGTCAAAGGGTTTTGAAGCATACTTTTTCTTTGAGCCCATGGTCGCCTTTATACGACGAAGAATACTTGATCATCATCACTCTCTACCATCTTAAAGTCAGTAGGTAACTGCTTAGCCTCCAGGTTAGCCACCATCTTACATTTATAGTCTATTTTATTTTGTCTACAATGTGGACAGAACTCTGCCAAGATTGCTTCAACTTCCTCATATTTCTTTCAAGCTTGCATAGTATCCAACTGTGTAGCCATATTGTTTATGATATCCTACTTGAAATCAGATAGCAAATTTGTGATCTCCAACCATGAAACTCCATTAATAGAAGACTTTCCCACTGTGGCTTGATGACCTCTACCCTTCTTAACAATTGCTTGAGAGTAGTTAAGACATATTTTCTTGATATCATCCCAAGGCAGTTGGGTTATATCACCTCCTCCCATTAGGTCTAGAGCATCTATACAGGTATCATTGATTCCTCTTAGGAAGAGTAGTTTCTAAGATGCTTCATTGAGAGTATGGTTTGAATTCTTTCTCAATAGAAATAAGAATCTTGAGATATAGTCTTCCAGGCTTTCATCCTCCTTTTGTTGAATTCAGAATATATCAGTGTGAGTGTGCTTTTGAAATCTGCAAACACTAACTTCAAACAAGGGTTAGTACCTACAAATCCTTCAAGAACACTCCTATGAAATACCTTGCAACATGCTTAAAAAATGCAAAAAAGGATGAAAGAAAGCTACAAGCATTATGAAAGCAACCACAAGTTACCTATTCCATAGTGGATTGGTGTCGCATGTGCTAGTGACCCTTTCCCAATCCTTGATCAAAGCTCAAGATGATGCAAATGCGATGATGGGCAAGACGAGTTCTCAAATCAAGAGAGTAACCTTGCATAAAATTTGTGGATGATTTGCTCAAAGTTGAAGCTTCTATTTAAGGATTTTCAAATTCTAAGTGTTGAAGAGGGACCAATGTGGGACAAAGATTGGACAAATGAGAGGAAGACACTTGTCAAGTGGTGATAGGTCATTAGATGTGCAAGATTTGGGAAGTGTGCCCATGAGAGGGAGAATTTGAATTCAAATTTGGAAATAAATTTAGAGAGGGGGATAAGAAAAAGTGCAATAAATGCTATGTTGGTGGGACAAATCAACTTGTCATGATTTTCAAATTTGAGGGCCATGTTGAGTGAAAATGAGAGTTTTAATAAATCAATAAATTGATTTATTTATGAAAGTGGCATAATCTAGAGAATGCAAGTGGGTGGGTTAGGTTAGGATAATTAGGATTAGGTTAGCTTAATGGTGATTAGGTGAGTTTGACTTTTAAGACTTTGATATTTGATTTTTTTGAATTAGAAAATGATGGAATATGATTTTGGATTTGATTTAAATGTATGTTTGATTTATTAAAAGGTTGATGATAATGTTTATTTGATATTAAATAAATGACCTTAGGAGATGAGATTGCCTAATGAATGGATGGAAGTGAACCTAATTAATTGATGAATGGACCTAATGTAAAATAGAGTTTAGTTAATGAATTAACCTAATCAAATATAGAATGTTAATTTTGCATGGCTACATTTTGCCCCTCTTTGAAGTAATGTACTTGTTGCATTGGTTCAAAGAGTAAACTTGCCATGATCAAAAAAAAAAAAAAAATGATTTTTCAGATGCCCCAGCGGAAAGTACACTGGTACATTGCCCCCTCGAGAGATCGAGCGAGAAGATTCAATTTGAGGGTCGATCTCGTGATAAAGAGGTTCAAAATGGATGATTATGGACGATGATGCAAATGAGATGATTTCAAGATTCTTAGAATAAAAAATCTATATTATCCTAAACAACTTAAATGATGATATAATATGAGATGGATGAGATTGATGATGTGATATGCTATGGATGATTTATGAGATGCTTAGACTAACAGATCTATATTATGATGATATGAATGCACGATGGATGCATGATGGATGAACTGGTGATGAATTGGTGTTAGTATGGAAATGAGATGATGACAAGAGGATCCAACAAGCCAACATTATGAGAGATGATGATGAAAAATGATGATAAGAAATGATGATGATAGATGGATGATTTTTCTTTATCAAGGATTGGGATTTTCAAAGGGTCACTTACTTTATGTTTGATAACACGCCTAAGTACGATGCATCAAGGTATGAAGGACCAAGATGGCATTGTACTTAGTGTGATGGAATTTGACTCGACAAATAGATAGGAGTATTCCTATTCACACCTGACATACGAAAACCTTGCTAGGATGGACTTTAGAAGTTTTAAACATCTCAGACCAAAACACAGAGAGGTATAACCAATCAATGCAATAGTCAACAAGCCATCCAAAACATCCTCTATACATATCTAACAAAGAAATTATTCACCAAGTTATTTTACAAGAACATCCAACAAGCACAACAGACAAAAGAATAATGATCATTGCCCCATTCCTATCTCTCTAAATCCTTCGTTCAGATATCATTGAGAGGTCCTTGGACTAAGTGCAATAAGATAAGTCAAAAGAAAAAGACCAAGTATGCAAATAAGTCAATGTTCTTCAATACCACTAACCAAAAGGGAATGTGTTTTTAAGGATAAGAACCAAAACTTATTGCCAAAAGATAATGCCCATTGTAGGAAGGATACATCCTAAGACATGTTAGTGGATGGTGGCACGTCATTTCATTTATCCAAAGTGTTCTTTTTGATAAATAATGCCCCTTGTAGGAAAGATTCATCCTAGGACATGATTTTATCAGATGATTGATATGGGATTGTTTGTATGATGGACTATCAACACAAAGACTTGACCAACTTGTTTATGTACTGACTAAGACTTGAGACTTGACGCTTTTGAGATTTCCTTTTAACCTGCTAGACTTGTTTCTAACTATTTCACCAAAGGTTGAGGATGACAATCACTTTATTATGAATGGTGTTTATTGCGGGTGCAAGCGAGATGAGGCGGATGGATTTTTTCAAATATTTGGATGTTTTTGATGTTTTGCAATGTTTTGAGGCTATTTTTGGTATTTTTTGAAGTTTTACAAATGTTTTGATTTTCATTTTTTCAAGTGTTTTTGGGATTTTTTGAGATTTTGAGCGAGAGACTAACCTAAAGACCTATCCTAGGGGCCTCGGGGGTTGAACGACAAATTAGCCTTGCCTACGTTATACACGCAGAGACCACGTAGTGCGACTGACAACTTGACCAATTTACATATGAAGATATACATGATGTGATGTCAATTTATTACGACAGAGTCCTATAGGACTAACCTAAATGTCTTGGGGGATGATCAAAGATCAACCTTGCCTACGTTCAAGCTCAGAGATGACGTAGTTCGACAAGATGACCTTATTTTTGGATTTTTGAATAACTTTTTGATCTATTTTTTGATTTTGCTATGTTTTGAATGTTTTTGGATTTTTTGATTTTCTAATGTTTTTGGATTTTCTGATGTTTTGATGTTTTTAGATTTTCTGATGTTTTGATGTTTGTGGATTTTCGCATGATTTTGACAATTTGGATATGGACATGTGTGATGATATCATTGCTCTATTTATGATTTTTGTTGAAGACCAAGCTAAGGTTGATTGATCAAATCGATGGATTGATGATGATAACATTGTTGAGGATACACAACAATGTAGGGATTTGATTGATGACAATTGATGATGATAACATTGTTGAGGATGCACAACAATGCAAGGCTAGTGTTAAGCAACACAATGATTGGGAATGATATCCCGAGATGATGATTTTTTGATTGGATTAGATTAATCATGATTGATGAAGCTTGGTTTGGAACAAAATTTGTTCGAATGGTTTGATGTGACATTTGAAGGGTGTGTTAGATGCAACTGATAGTGATTGTTTGGATTGATGTTCGATAAAAGATGAAGACTGATAAGGAATGTTTTCTCGTCAAAATATGCCATGTGCTAATGATTTGGATGTTTTCTCACAAGTGGTTTGACTAGTTTGATTTCATGTTTTCCAATGTTTGGATCACCATATAAGTTAGAGGATGTAGATCAAGATTTATTCTCGAAGCAAGATGTACATATCTACCCCCAGTGTATAGCAATGTATAGAATGCGATGGGTGGATTCTTGGATAAGTGTATGGATGGATGGATACACAAAGGATGTCGAGGATTATATTGTGATAAGATAAGGTGTTTGGATAACGAATACCTGTTTGGATAATGCTTCATGGCTTAGATAATGTTGTATAGGATAGGATCCATGAAAATAGACCATGTCAAGATGTTTACCATAAGCAAGTGTAAAGTGTGCACCAAAATTTTATCAAGATCAAGATAACTAAGATGATGGATGTAGATATATGAGAATGGATTGGATAAATGGTTCATGGATGGATGGATTTATTATGAATAAGATGGATGGAATGCTCAATTTATTATGGATGGGATGAGATGCTTTCAACTGAACTGGTGCACGTAGATGCTCGATTCTACACATGATGCCTATTTTCCAAGTTTTCATCATGGTACTTTCCCAAAGTGCCGCCCATGTGGTTTTCACTAGAGGACGATTTTTTTTCACTTTACTATTTTCAATCATTTTTTTGACTTTTTGGGATTTTCATTTTTTTTTATTTTTTTGATATTTTCAAAAGATTTTAAGCTCATGTTGAATCATGAGGTGTTGCTGATGTAGATGCCCTTGTCATAATGTGCCATCGATATCCTATTTGAAGAAGTTCCTTTGCTAAGATACATGCACTTGAATACAACTTTTTGGATTCCTGATCTACTTCATTGATATCGGAGTTGACTTTATCTTTGTGCATACATCGCAATAGAGTGCCTTCAAAATCCTTATGATAAAGGGTCATTGCCAATACATGGTCAATGCAAGAACTGGATATCATGCGTGGAGGTGTGGATGGAGTGTGTTTAGGGATAGGGGATGGATTGGTTGACAGTTTGGAACCTTTGACTCTCCAAACTTGGGAAGATGAGCAATGATGGGTGGATGTGAAAGTGTGTGTGGAATTGGGACCAACTGCTTGATATACTTTGTACGTCACTTGGAAAGCTTTCTTTTTCTTTTGTGGACATATTTGATGGATACTTTTCCCTTTTTTTTTCTTCCCCATAGTTTCTTTGACTGATGGAGTTTGATAGGGATGATCTTTCTTTGTATGTTTTGGTATCCATGTGTATTTTATTTGTCCATTATGATTCTTAGCTTCTTTTTCTTTGATAACATTCTTTTCCCTTTGATGTTGGTCCCAATTCATGGATGCAGTGATCGGTGGATGAAGATTCATGGTATGGCTGGTTGTAGTATTGACATCGGTTTCATCACAAGGATTCTTCGTGCTCCCTATGTTGACATTTTCTTGAGATGAAGTTGCCCCTAGTATGGTAGAAGTAGTACCTTCATGCTTTGATTCTGCTTATTTTGAGATGTCTTGCCCAGTAAGCATGCTATGATAAATGACCATTGTAGATGACGTTGTTTCAATTTGTTGTTCTGCTAACTCTGGAATATCCTGTTCTGTCTGACCTGTTTCCTTGAGTGGATAATGTTGTATATCCTCATACATGATGTCCTCAATTTGGATTTGGGATACCTCTGATCCTGATGTTGATAACTCAGTTTAACTGTAGGAATTAATAATCTACTCTTTTTGTGTAACACAATCTTGTTCTAGATGAAGATCATCTACGTGTCCATCCATAGAAAGCATCTCATGGGTAGATGGAGGAGTATGTGCTACATGGATATGATCATCTTGCATAGATAAGAGAGTATCCATTAGATGATTGTAGTATCTTGAAGATATAAATTCTTGATCTTGGACAATTTTGGGGTTGCTTTCGACATGCTTTAGATCAAGTTCTTGACATGGGCCAGTTTCAAAAGATTGATTGCTTACAAAGGGTGCTTGGATATCTTCATTAGGCATGTGAAGTGGTGCAATATCTTCAAGTGTCAAGTTTAGGGTTCTCTCAGTATCTGTAACCATGAGGTCGAAGTATGTCAATATGTTTTGGAAAGGACCATTGCTAGACCTTGGTGAAAGATTTTGATCATGCTTTGGAATAAATTCTTGAGATATATCCTCTAACTCATAAGGAAATGTAGAGACATTTTCAATATGATCATTGGTCAATGTATCATGCATTATGTCAATTGGATCAAATACTCCTAACACTCCTTGAAAGAGATCACTAAAAAGTGGCTCTTGATGTATGGTGAATTGATCATTGGATTGTGTAGATACATCCTCAATGTGCTCCTCAATGGAGAGGTTTCGATCATTGTTTTCAACAATTACGATGGAGAGATTGTGAATGTCTTCGAGCATAGAGTCAAGTGAAGTTGATATTTCTTGAATTGGATCATTTTTGAGTTTTGTTGGTGGATTTTGATCGTGATTCAAAAGTGACTCTTGACATATGTCGATTTGATCATTAGATGAAGTAAACGTGTGCTCAATGATGGATTGATCTTGATCCTTGTTTTCAATAGTTGTCATCTTTTGTGTTTGTGCTCATGTTGGTTGGGTAGCTTGAGAGGCTTGGGCAACTTGAGATTGTTGAAGCCCTTGTTGGTAGGCTAGATGTGCTTTTAGTGTGATGCTACGATATTGACTTATTGTACTTTGTTTTGGTAGTAGTGGTGGTGTATTTGGAATCGTGTTGGATGCAGTGACAAGTGATTGAGATACATTTAGAGTGATAGTGAGTGTTTGAGATGTGATGGGCATGATAGTGGTGGTTGGAGTGATCGAGGTGATAGGAATGGTTGGAATGACTGAGGTGATAGGCTCTTGGAAGACCCTATTTTGATTTGGGATCAATATTGTTGATCGATTAGATACCATCTGTTGGTGCAATGTCGATGATATATTCAAGGGATTTGATGTGATGGTTTGATTGATGTTAGGTGGATTGATTTGGGTGGAGTGATTGGTGCTAGGTAAATGGGTAATCCCTAAACCAAGGAATGATGTTGGTAATAGTGGTGGAGATTTCCCTTGGCGCAATGCCTCAACTATTTTGGAAAGTGCAGCAATTTGATCTAGCCAATTTTGTTCTTGATTTTGATCTTGACTCCCTTGATATAGTTGATTTGAATCTTGTTTAAGTAGATTTGGAGTGTGTAGTTGTGTTTGATTTTGGACAATATCCTAATTTGTGATGACACTCAAATTTGGCATGATGGGTTGAAATTGACCATTGTTCATGTTTTGAATATTCACATGATTTGCAAATGTATCCATCCCAAAGTTTTATGGATTCATGTTTCGAAAACTTGTTCTTGGTACATTCTCCTTTGGCATGTAGGGATTTGGTGGGATGACGTTTGTTTGAAGGCTCATGCAGTGATTGTTCGGTTGATGGATTTGTAGGTTTGGACTTGGATTTACCATCAGGAAATGTGTTCCAATATTTGATTTGGGCATACTAACACTTGTTTTTCTATTGACATTTGTTGAAGGTAATGGTCCCATGTATGGATTGTATAAGTGTGAGTTTTGATAATCAATTGGTATTGTAAGGCTTTGAAGGTTCAATTGATTTGGATTACTCAAGATGCATGGATCAAGTTTGTATTCCATGTTCTCCTTGTGTTTTGACCTTGTTGTAAAAGTGACCTCTAAGGTTCTTAGGACTAATGATGAGATGAAGGATGAATGGGGTGAATGATATGGATGTTTGATCGTTTAGGGACTTTGGATCAATGCTAGACTTAGGGTTTGATTTTGGTTGATTTGATTTGGATAATAAACTTGTAAACCCTAAGATGTTGGTTGTGATCTTAGGATGAACTTGTTCCAAGGATTGCTAATTTTAATTAAATGTACGAGAAAGGATGCATTCCCATACATTTAACTAAACAAGGTGATTTTGATTTTGATGATGTGCCTAAGTCTAGAATGATGTTTTCAAAAGCTCTAAAGTTGTTTGGGATGAAGATGATAAGTGTTTGAGATGGATGATGAAAGTTTTGATGATCCTAAGAGACTTAGAGAGACTTTGTTTACTAGGCCAAGATATTGAAGAACACACTTTTCTCTAAGAGCAATCAAAAGACCAATGTTTGCATGAAAATTATATGACCAAAAGATATCAAGCACATGTGTGGGGTCCAATTTGTTATCTTTGCTTAATGAGTTCTTTTTACCACAAACAAACTTCTTGATTAGGTTTCAAACTGAATGTCCAATGTCACAACTTCTTTTCATCCCACAAAGTGCTATGTGGAAGTTCCAAGAAATTAGGACAAGGGTTGCCTAATGTTGACCTTAGTAAGAGCAAATTAAGATGTAAACCCAATTACTTAGAAACCTCTAAGGACATAATCCCAAGGGTAAGCAATAGTTCTTAGGTTTTGTCAAAGGTATTTGCTATAACTAAGGGGTTTGAAATTTTGATTCAATGATGTTGAATGTTGGTTTTCCAATGTTTTCGATAAATGCACTATGTTTTCAAACAAGCAATGTAACATCCTAGCTCAATTGGTATGTTTTTCTTGGTGGGCTTGCCTCATGCCCTTCATAGTAGAAGAGATGACTTACATGCAACCAAGGACAAAATATAAAGGTGCATTAAGAACAAAGTCTTAACCTCTATATTTCAACCAAGATCAGACATGGCAAGTAACTTCTTGGAATCTAAGTTCCAATGCACCACTTTGATAAACTTGTTGGATGGATTGGATGGCAACTAAAAACAAGGTTTTTAATGACACAACATCAGGGACATGGCACCTTGCAAGCATCCAGAAAGCCACTAAAGGCTTTAATAAATCCTACTAGGGGCTCTTATACATTTTACGGTAGTACCCCATTCTGAAAGACACTGTACAACTAAGGCCTACATACAATGAGGACTTGATAGATTAGTCTTATCCATTTATATACCAGCCCGAATGAAAAACCAGTTGGAGTTGCCTTTGAGTTCTCCTTTCGGATGTGTCTCTTAGGTAGGCCCCTCTAAAGGTAAACAATAGTGAGCAAGCACATTCGTAGTTTGATTGACCTTCATTTAGAAACAAAGGGAGAACACACGTGATATACCTAACTCATAGTTGCACAAGATCTTGTTTAGTTTTAAGCCCAAATCGAAGTGTGGAGGCAATATTTTATCCAACCTAATGTCATCAAAAAGACTTTTGATTCTCAAGATCGCCGTGAAGTGTGAGAGAAGCGCATATGCCTTTTTAGATGAGATTATTTTGCATAAAAGATTACAAAACACAAAAAACACATGTTCATTTTAGCCTCAAAGTAAAGATTCGATTCATTTTAAAGCACCAAAGGAAATATGAAGATTTCTTGTTCGATTTTAGCCCAAATTAAAATCTAGTAAGTATCTAATGTTCTTTTTAACCCTTTGAAATAAAAAATTGAAGTGTTCTTTTTAGAGCCCCAAAGAAAAAGTGTGAGTTGATTCAAAATAGAAAATTAAAGTGCAAAATGATATCCTTAAGCATTTAGAAATGCTTTGTCAATCTTCAAATTTAATGTTCAATTCTTTCCAACTCTAAGATTCTTCAAATATTGCTTTCAATGCTTCAATTATCAAGTTCCATGTGCAAATGGTATCTACAAAAAAAATAACAAACACATGAAAATTAATTGTTAAGAAGCACTTTAGGATATAACTATAGAAAGAAAATCAATTCCAATAGATTGGTAGTCAAATTGATAATCTTTCATTCTATTTTCTAGAAATATAAGATTGTAAGCTCTAATCAATGCAAAGACATTTAAAAGTATTTGTGAACCCTGCTAAAAGTAAAGAACATTTAAAAAGTCAACCTAATTTACTCTTTTGCAGCTCGATACCCTTGGATCCAAAATATTCCTAATTCATAATCCTAAGAGGCCCTCTTACATAACCAGGAAATTTGTCACAGAATATTTCATTTATAGATCAACATCATGGATAATAAAGTAAAACAAAAAAATTGAATTTAATAAATTTCTTCAAAGTTACACCTATAGCAATCATTTATTCAAAGCATCATAATATTTGTAACTTTCCAAGCATTGGTCAAAGGCATAAAAATTAGGACCTTAGTGGATTTTATTATATTATACCTTGAGTTCAGTGGATTTTAATGCGCTAAATGTACATTCATTGATCTTTTACTTTTGAAATTTGCCAGCAATAAAAGTGCCTCTAAACTATGGCGCATAAAATTACTGTGATTAGCTTGAAATTCATCTAATGTATTAAATATGCATTTGAAGTTAAGTATCAAATCACCAGTCTTTCCCTTGTCTATACAGATCTGTCAAACAATGCAAATATTTTGAACCGCCAAACCATAAATATTGATGTCGAGCAGCACTTGATTCTATTATTCTGATTGACCAGTGAAGTGTACCTGCAAGAAATAAATACATTAGAGGACAATACATTGTATCTACCCGACTGTGATCTACCAATGCATGATGATGGTGGCAGATTGGTTTAAGGAATGCATGGCCCAATGAGATAGCTTAACTCATGATCCCCAACGCGAATTAGACAGTGCAGTTCAAGGCCACCTTAACCCAACATCTATGGTGCTCTCAAGTTGGTAGAGTTAGATGCTAATGATAAGGAGACATTGCATCACCCTAGAATGATAGGAAATTAATATATAGGTGGGTACTTGAAGGCACGATGGAAAAGATCGGCACCCAGAATATACAACCCTATGCTTCAAATTACTGAACAACATAGCAAAAACAACATTGACATCAATAACATAAGCAACAACGACATCAGTAATGGTTAAAGCATTCCAAATGAGTAAGACAATCATTAATGCGAATAACAAAGGAATTTCAATCCATTACAGTTAAAGGATTTCTAACAAATGCAAGGCTATGAAAGAATAGTCAAGAGACGTGAACTGTGTGACAGAATGATTCAAACACGTGGTCACCTGACTGTGATGGTTGCAAGGTAAAATCAAAAAATGGATTCACAGAAAAGGCTTTTGAAACCTATAAGCAAATGCAACTGTTAGGTGTAGGGAAATTCTGCAATACTTTACTAGCCTCGTAGGACCTATGCTGTGATCAAGACATCCACACTTATTTCCTTTGCAATGTGAAATGTGACTTGTGTTGATTGCAGTCTTTAGTCTGTATTTATTGCTTCGTACGCCACCCATCTCCACAATTAGGCACATTATTCTTAGCACCAATGAAATAAGTTGTCACAGTCGATGGAGGATGGGTCACCATACCTCATAATTTTTACCCAAGGACATTTAAATTTCCCTGTAAGAGCAGATGGAGAAAGAGACATGCCTCTTGCTAAAAACTTGAAAGATCACACCAATCCCCAGTTGACTTCTGCACTTTTTGGTGAAATAACTCCTTCAGAGGTGATTGATAGTGGAAGTTCCCTAATCTCCAAATCACAATTTAAAGAGGATGCAGGTGAGCTCAAGATGGAGAGGGAGGAGGCCTGAGCACTAGAAAGCTAGCATTAACTCCACTAAAAGAACTTGCGAGAAGTGCTCAATGGTTACATCCAAAGAAGTTGTTCATAGCATTAGATTTCAAGAGATCCATCAATACTAGTATTATCATCAAAGCATGCCTAGAGCAACCCCAAAAGCCATCTCCTTCCTTGAAGAATGCATGGTTTGTGGCAAGTTGGTATGGGTGGGCCTTATCACCATCAAAGGAAAGGGCTGCTAAAAATCCTCATTCTAGCTTGAGCTCTTTAAGAAATGCACATGGGAAGAGGTTCTTTCCAGAAGTGAGTCTAAACATGTGAATGGTAAGATGGATAATAACTCTTATAAGAGATGCCCTACTACAGCTAGCAGTCCTAATGTAAGGACCCCACAGAGTGACAAGAGTATTTTCACCCCAAGATCAAGAATTCCTAGAAAATATGCAACAAGATTAGAGCTTAAGAAGACAGGAGGTGTCTTGTCAAAAGATGGCAAGTCCACAGGCACACTTGCTAGATATGGGACTAGAGAAACAAATAATCTATAGAAGGGAACCCAAGATAAAGGTGGCATTTCCAACACATCCAATTTAATCCAAGATAACCCATTAGAAAGGGCTAATCAGGAAACTAACTTGCCAGATGCTACCAAAACCTATGTTTTCTCTACAAGGATTAAATCTCCTGATACACTAGAATGAAATAGAATGTAGCTACCAAGGATTCAGACTATGAGGTCTATAGTACAAAGCCCTAGAGATTCTGGCTATTTCAAAAGACTTGTGGATAGTGTTGGAAAGAAATCATTTTTTGCATCAGAAGATAACACAACTACAAATCTCACTGACAAGTCTTCTGAAAGAGAAATTGATGATGACATTAAGCATGCATTTTCGTTTAAGGATGAAGAGGTAGAGAGGTGATTGAAGATAATGTCAAATCCTTTGTTATGTTGCAGATGCTCACACTTGAGCTGTATCTAGTATTTCTAGTGAAGTTCTCTGTTATAGTTATTTCTAGGAAAGTTCTCTAAGAAAAAGAAACTTTCAAAAAAGAGGATTATTCCCACATGATACAATTTTCTCCCCCCCAGCTTGGGAAATGAAGGTAGCAAGGCCTTTCCAGATTCAAGACTTAATGCTTTAGAACACAATGAAAATGCATGGTGAGTGATCATTCTAGCTAAGTGAAAAAAATGAAGTCTATTTGATTAGAAACAAGAGATAATAGAATGCAATCTTTTTGCAACAGGATGGTGCCAAGAAATCAGACTTTTGACTACCAATATTATCAGACATAAAGGAGCACTCAAAATAGCTTAGGAAATGTGCAATATTGTAAAAGAGCAAGATCTAAAATCAAAGTAGCCACAAAAAGAAATGTGATATCTTTGAATGCAAACAACAAAAGAATAGAGAATTAGAATCTTTCCCTCTTCAGCCCTCCTTCTAGTGCCAAATTGTGAGTGTGCTTTTGAAATCTGTAAACACTAACTTCAAACAAGGGTTAGTACCTACAAATCCTTCAAGAACACTCCTATGAAATACCTTGCAACATGCTTAAAAAATGCAACAAAGGATGAAAGAAAGCTACAAGCATTATGAAAGCAACCACAAGTTACCTATTCCATAGTGGATTGGTGTTGCATGTGCTAGTGACCCTTTCCCAATCCTTGATCAAAGCTCAAGATGATGCAAATGCAATGGAGATGATGGGCAAGATGAGTTCTCAAATCAAGAGAGTAACCTTGCATAAAAGTTGTGGATGATTTGCTCAAAGTTGAAGCTTCTATTTAAGGATTTTCAAATTCTAAGTGTTGAAGAGGGACCAATGTGGGACAAAGATTGGACAAATGAGAGGAAGACACTTGTCAAGTGGTGATAGGTCATTCGATGTGCAAGATTTGGGAAGTGTGCCCATGAGAGGGAGAATTTGAATTCAAATTTGGAAATAAATTTAGAGAGGGGGATAAGAAAAAGTGCAATAAATGCTATGTTGGTGGGACAAATCAACTTGTCATGATTTTCAAATTTGAGGGCCATGTTGAGTGAAAATGAGAGTTTTAATAAATCAATAAATTGATTTATTTATGCAAGTGGCATAATATAGAGAATGCAAGTGGGTGGGTTAGGTTAGGCTAATTAGGATTAGGTTAGCTTAATGGTGATTAGGTGAGTTTGACTTTTAAGACTTTTATATTTGATTTTTTTGAATTAGAAAATGATGGAATATGATTTTGGATTTGATTTAAATGTATGTTTGATTTATTAAAAGGTTGATGATAATGTTTATTTGATATTAAATAAATGACCTTAGGAGATGAGATTTCCTAATGAATGGATGGAAGTGAACCTAATTAATTGATGAATGGACCTAATGTGAAATCCAGTTTAGTTAATGAATTAACCTAATCAAATGCAGAATGTTAATTTTGCATGTCTACAATCATCTCCCTTACTACCACTCTTACAATATTCGTTGTATTTCTCAAGAAATTTTGTTTGCATGGCTACCCAACTATCAACAACACCCCTTCCCAAACTCATGAACCATCTAAGAGCTCCTTCCTTCAAAGTAGAAGGAAATAAATTCAAACTGTGAGCATCTAAAGTGTAATCATTGCTGGGACAGAGGATGTCAAACTCAAACAAGAAAGTGTCTGGGTCCTCTGTAACTAGTCCATAGAACTTGGGGTGTAATGAAGAAGGAATATTTTTAAGGTTATCATTATCTTGCTGAGCAACAATGGGAAACTCAAAAGCAAGAGGTTGATTAGGTGGATTTTTTGCCATATTTTCCTGATGGAGTATAAAAGAAAATAGATTTTCTTTAGGTTCTTCGTTAGCTGGGTCAAATGGCAATTCAACAAATAGGTTTTTAGCAAATGGATTGATATCTTGGTCTCCTTCTTTCTCAAATAGATTATAAGCTAGTTCAGGATTGTTATCAATGAATGAAAGGTCAGGAAGGAATCTTCCCAAAGCGTCTCTTCTTCTATGCATGCAATAGAATGAATGGTGAATTGAAGGAATTTTGAAAAATTTTGAATAACAGACTGAACTACTGCTAACAATGACTTATGAAAGGTTCTTAGCTTGACACCATCCCTAGTAACGGCACAAAAAATGGTTGTGCCCACAAAAGGATATGAAAATCACAACAAAACCTATCCTGGGAATTGGATATTCTAGCAGACGACTAATATCTTTTCATGGTCGTTCATTTACTTGTCAAACTAGGGAATGTATACTTGAAATGGAGCGACATTGTATGTGCACTAAGAACCAGTTTCAGTCACAACCTATCAAAAATAAATACTTGGAAAGAATTCTACCTACATTACAAGAAGGTAATGCAAAGTTCTCTTAACTCAACTATAATTTATCCAAAGCAAAAATCATAACAGCTATGACTGAGAAAAAAACTATGAACTAGCCTTATGATACAGGAACAGACACAAGGATGGATTCCCGTTGCTGCAGGAACAATATAAGACTGAGTTTGCACTGAAACTTTCCAAAATGAAATCTAACTTATGATCAATAGAAAATAAACAATTAACTAACTAGCTACAGATACTTACTAAGTGGCCCCCCTTAGCAAGCATCAACTAACTATGCTTGAGAGTTGAACTCAGAACTTCATCAACTTTTATTCATAAACTCAAAATGGTATACATTGCTCTTCTCATATGAAAACTAACACAAAACTCTATCTCTTATTATCATACTAACTCTTACATGTTATCCTTCTATATTTGCTATGCTATGCTTGTGGTGCCTCACTCACGCAAGATGAACACTTATTTAAACTAGAAAAACAACTAACTACTCAACTCCAATAGAGAAAGATGTGGACATAAATATCTTGAAACCGAGGAACAGACTTCTCATAAATGAAAGCATATCTGTTCAACCTAATTGAGGGAGAAGATTTAGCATTCCACTCTTTCTAGATTAAATGATCATTTGGTTTCTTCCCAAAGACCCAGACAAAGAGTCATCGCTGGAACAACTTCCTCAACATTGTGTAGGAAATGGACTTTACTATAGGTCGAGATCTGCTATGCTTGACTTGCTCATGCTCCCTTCAACAACCTACGATGCATAAGGCGAAAAAGGAAAAAGAAGGCATGCGTGGAAAACAGCACGATACATTTATTAATCGCTTATTAAATATATCCCATTATTCAAAAACCATATGCATTATATCAGTCGTTTGGGAAGTCAAAACAGGGTAATTAATAAGACACATGAAGATGTTAGGCTGCAAGAATGTAGGAATGTATTGCTACAGGATACCACCCATTTTAGATAAAAGGTCTTTAATAAAAGAGTTAAAACATCCTTTAGTAATAAAAGTAGAGATATTACTAATACATCATGATACTCAAACTATGAGCATATCCTGAGATCATCAACTGATTCAAATTTTTATGTCAAGTTTCCTAACTTTTATTTTTCTAATTTTTTTGCCACTTAAGGGCCTATTTTTTCCATGATGATCTTGCACATACCTAATACTTGACTGAGTTCATGTGATTGGATTTTCAGACTTTCATTAATAAGCTTACTAAATTTAGTATTTTACTCTCATTTCTCATATTTTCTAGCACCTTTACTATTATTTCACTTTGGGGCTGCCATAATGCCACTTCATTTAATGTAAACCCATCAAATAAAGAAAGTTGCAAAGAGTGAATCCAACACTCATTATTCTCTCTATTTGCACAATCACCTTCATTATAACTTCTAGTTGATAGTAATGCTATAAGTGCGACTATAGTTGATTAATACTCCATCAAAGTTTGGTATACTATGTCAGGAACCTACTCCTTTAATCGAGAAACATCTACAACCATTATTCTTCCTAGGATTTGTAATGATTTTTTATGTACCTGCACATAGAAAAGTACCACAACCTTCAGTTAAAGGGATACTGGGTCCCTTTTAGCTTTGATTTCATATGCTAGAGCCTTGCCATAAGAATGAAAAATTGTTCATTCAATGAATTCACTTGCCATTTTTCATTTTGAAACTATTATCTTTTCTTCATGATAGCTATATTTTTTCATGTACCATGAAAGACAACCAAAAGAAATATCTTCTCATGGTGATGGAATGCCATGAAAATCCATATAGAAGTAGGGCAACAATATGGATTATAATGGAATCCCATCACCATGAGAACACATTTCTTTGAGGCATTTTATCAAACAGTTCAATGCCTTGTCTATGGTACCACATTTTTCATACATGTCTACCAAAGAATTTTATCAAATAGTTCACTACCTTGCTGGTATGGCTAAAAACCTAAAATAGGTTCTTTTGAAAAAGTTATGGATGCTTGCAAACAATATATCTATAAGAGAGGGGGACCAACCATGTTCAAGGTCCCAGGTTATAGATAGCCAAGAGAGGAAGGCTTCCCTAACTTACCTCAGCTTAAAAGAGTGTTTTGAAATGAGGGATGAGAATGATGAGGACTATGAAGTCCCTCAACCACTTTGCAGACCTGAGATTCAAAATGGGGCTAGGCGAGCTAGTTTTCAAGTACAACACTATACCTAAGGAAGCTCTCTACTTAAGGATGAAAGTGCAGTTTTGGGATGACAGTGTGGCACGCTGGCATATCTAAAGTGCACTGGTGTCCATATGACCAGAGGATTGAAAGTACAATAAGGACTCCTAGTAAATAAGCTAACAGCCTAGATAATCACTTCCAAAGGGAAAAAACAAAACTATGAAGTAGGAAAGATATGAAAAAAAATGATAAAGTAAATATACAAGAGTTAGGGTGGCAAGAATGATCGCACAAAGGTACTCATTTGCCATCTAGCTCCAAGAAGCACATCCACCTACACATAAAGAAGAGGAAATTTTTTTGGTGGTTATATAGTGGCATGCCTTAGTTAGACCCTCATTTTGGAGTTTCCACCTCCAAAGACAACCAAGTTTGCAACAATGGAGAAATATATGTTAAAGGGAAATGAAGTAAAGAACACAAAAGCACTACAGAACAATGTTATGCTACTCAACCAAATCATAGAGGAGAGGAGTAGAAAGATTCCCACCTACACCAAGAGCCCAGTAGCTAATGTAGGAGAAAATGAGAGGACTCAAGCCCCTATTGCAATGGTGTTGGTTCCACACTTTCTCTATAGAGTTTTATGGAGTGTTTTTGTTGCTACTATTGAGTGCAAAGTGTTGCTTGAGAGTTGAAAGTACAAGAAGTGAATTCTAGAATTCTTGGAGAATGCTTGAAGAGATTGTGTATAGGATGAAATGCATGGAGAGGGAGTGAATTTGAAGGAGAGAATGAAGAAAAAAACCATATTCAAGTTCGTTAGTCAAGGAGGGCATTACAAATTGACCTCCAATGGGAAGTGTAATGCCTCTATAGGCTCTAGACACAAGAATCTACCATGGACATAAGCATGCCGCACAAATGTTTGCATGTCGTACGAGCATCCCCGATAGTTATTCCTCTACCAATGCACAAAAAAGACACCAAGTGGAATGAAGGCGGTGGGCTTATGTAGAATTTGGTTTTCTAAAGTGAGGAAGGGTAAAAGGGGAATTTGCAAAAGGGATGCAAGTTCAATCCTATATATTTTCCCCCACTTTAGTGAGCACAAATACTGATGAGTGCTTCAGTAAATTAGATCAGAAAAGTAGTAGAGTTTGAAGCATATACCTGAACCATTAAGGGAGCAAACCATGATCTAGTGAACTCGAGAGTACAAGACAAGCAAAGGACTTCATAGTCCCACATAACTATGAAGTTGAAGAATGAAAGCACCTTATAGGTCCGTAGACTTGTAAGGAGGAAACCCCGAAGATCTATCACATGAAGGAAGCCCCGAGAAGTAAGCACCTCATAGGCCCATAGACCTGCAAGGAAGGTGTCCGTCAAGATATCTCACATGGAGGATACCTAGAAAAGTTACTTACACACCCAAAAACCTACAAGAAAGCATCCCCCAAGATCTCTCACATGGAGGAAGTTGGGAAAGCACCCTAAAAACCCGCATACCTCTAGGGAAGATGTCCTTCAAGATTTCTCACATGAAGGAAACCCAAAGAAAAGTTCCCTACAGATTTGTAGACCTGTAGGGGAGCCACCCCCAAGATCTCTTGTATGGAGGAAGCTAAAAGGAAGTGCCCTATAGGCCCAAAGACCTAAAGGGAGGTATCCCCCAAGATCTCTCACATGGAGGAAACTAGAGAAAGGGGACTCTACATAATTAGAAAGTAGCTTCACAGGCACACGTGTAAAGCGACATGTTTACCCACAAATAGATCATGTCAAAAAGCGGCCACACAAAAAAGTAAGTAGATAGTCTCGTAGACTATCAACAAGTTGGAAAAATTTCAAAGGGGCCCTTGAAGAACTCAACATGAAGGAGTCCACTCAAGGGACACGCTATTCAAAATAATTTTTTTTATTTCTCAAATTGATTCATCATCAAAGAATCCTTTTGAAAGATGTTCACATCATCAAGGAACTCAAAAGGAAGAAGATTCCCCCATGCGAGGGGAACATAAAATTTGTTCCCACTTCGAAGGAAGGTTTTCAAGTTCTTTCTTTGTGAACCCATGATGAAGGAAACATGTTCCATTAGGGTTTCAAGTCAAGAATGTGATTCTTCAAAAGAATTTTGTGAATATTTTCGAGAAAAGATTAATTGGCAATGAATGCGTTTTCTGAGAATTGAAATTTTGAAGAATTAGCACTATCACACATAGGAGGGATAGCTCAACCAAAGAAGAGAAAAATATAAAGGAAAAAAAAGAAGAGAAAAGAAATCATGTAAAAAGGGCATAGGGGTAGCCTAACATTTTGAGGTCATAAGTCTTGATAAATATATGTATACGTGTGTGTGTGTGTGTATGTATAGTAATAATATATAAAATGAATTGTCATCAACCCCCTACTATATTAGACCATGTGAATAATGCACGAGAAGATAAAGTAAATATAAAAAATTGGGTCAACATGGAAGGGATGGCTAAATTCCTCTCAATGCTTTGCATCATCCCCAATTTATCAAAAATCAAGTCAGAAACATGGAAGAATGATGATACAAATAGAAGAAGGTTTACAACACAAAAACCATGCCTATATCCAAGCACCAACATGGGTGAGGAGGGCCATCTAGACACACATAGCATGATTACGAGGGAACACAACACAACACTCACACACACAACTAATCTAAAGATAAAGAAGAGGTATCCTCCTAACACTAATCGACCAAGAGGTCATTTGCTTCCCACTCTATATCATCATAGTGGGAAGGAGGAAAAACTTGCACCGGTGGAATGTTAAGAGGAGGAGCATCCGACCCTCTTAAAAAAAGGGTAAGGAAGAGGGCCCCATAAGGTCCTCTCCACCAAGCTCCTATGGAGCTAAGGTAAATGACTTCGTGAAGATCACTGACAAGGCTGAAACCTTATCCAAAGAGTTAAATGTGTAATTCATAAGAGTGCCATGTTTTACATCAACAGACGTAGAAGGTTGTTCCTGAGATTCACTGCTAGGCTCACTGAGTGATTCAAGAATAGTGACAAACTCAGGAGAAGTTGAGACTAGTTCCGTCACTAGGACATAACAAGTCAGCATAGGACCACCTTTTGGAGAAGGTAGGATCCTCTTACATCCTCTATTGCTAGAAGGACCACTCTCTACCTTGTGCTTCGTCAAAGGATGTGAACTCCCCATAGACAACGCAAGACGTGCAAAGGAAGAGGAGGAAGAGAGAATCGATGTAGATATGACTAAAGTGTTCATCATATCTACAAGTTTTGTGAAAGGTTGGACATATGAAAGGGACATCAATAGAGGCAACTCCACTGAAGGAGCATTGAACACCTACACCTTTTAGGGTCAAGCACATTTGTACTCACAGCTAAAGTTGAAAGTGATTCAAAGATAGTTTAAATGGAAGTAGAGGGGAGGAGAGAGGAGGACATGGTAGGAGGCCTTGATATAGGTGTGTTCATCTACTCTTCCTTCCTCTGTAATGCAGCCTACTCAGCCATGAGATCCTTTCACCAGTGCATGCGCTCGCATGTAAGATGGTCTGTATGACTCTTTGAGCTAGAGGCTGGAGGCTACGAAGGAATGGAAGGCTCCTGCTCATCCATGGGAATGTCCACTATACCAATTTTTGGTGGAGGAACAAGTTGAGAAGATATAGGGGGATTTGGCTTAAGTGCCTAAGCAACGAGCCTCTTCCCGTTCACTACTTTGGGAGTAGGAGTGGTTGGGGGCTGCAGAGGTCGAGACAAAGAGGACTCTCCACAGGGGCCTTTTCCTCTACCATATAGGTAGTAACAAGGCCTAGGTAGTTTAGTAGGGAGATTTGATATCCTAATCTTGGGTCTATGGGAAGGAGGGATCATCGGACTGAACAGGTAAAAGCTAGGCTTGCTCATCCAATACTCCTCCCAAGAGAGGGGAGCGGATGATTCATCCTGAGAGGAGGCAAGATTCTCCTTTTCTTTTTGGGAAGGAGAGGTAGCCAATTTTTGTGCTATAGGAAGAGCCAATTTTTTTTGTCCCTTTCCCCTGATCTTGTACTTTTCATAGTTCTTGTAAAGTAGGTTCATTCTTGGAGGAAGCGAACCAACTACGGCGGGCCAAAAATGATCTAATGAATATCCCCCATGGGACACCAGAGGCTAGTATCTAGTGTCATGCACTACATGCACGACACCTTCATGGGAGAACTTTAGAAATTTATGAATAACAGAGGTGATTACATTCATGGAAGCTAACCAAGGTATTCCTAACTTCATCCTGAATAGATCTAACTCTGGAATGACATCAAAAACTGTGTCAATGACCCTAGGTCCAACTAGGGCAAACAAAGTTATCGATACATAAGGTTTCAGAGAAAGACCATTGTATGTATAGATGGTAGATTTCAATTCTTCATATTCTTTTCTATGTAATGAGTTAAGCCACAATGTCTCTTATGTGATAACATTCACTCAACTCGTGGGTCTACTAATATTCCTGTCACAATGTTACCATTGAGATGAGCAAGAATAGAGAGAGGAGAGGGATTGTTATTTAGGGGTAAACCCTATGAAGTGAATGTCACATCTGGTGAACTGGTCACAGGCTGTGTAGTAGAAGTAACTATGACCATGTTAACATAGGCCTTGGGCTGGGTGATAAAATTAGTGTGATCGACAATCATGTTAGCAGAATGCAACAAATACAGGTCAGTGTATATATGAAATTCACTATTCACTTTCGCCACCGATTTATTTTTTATTTTGTTTGCTTCAATCAAGACAAATAGTGTCATCCTCTATGTGGTGCTATATCTTGTGACATAGGCACATGCATTGTTCAATATCATGTCCATTAACTCAATGGTACTGATAGTAGGTACTTGCATCATACCAATTAGGGTAAGGTTCCTTAAGAGGTTTAGGGTTTGGCAAGGTTATGGTCTTATCCTTCAACAACTTTTGCAAGATGGAAGAATAAGATTTTGATAACTTTGTGAACTTCTGGTTGTGTCTGAGGCCATTGTCATTTGTAATGGCTAATACATTCGCAACAAATTTTCCTTTCCCATAGATCAATACAATGAACTTTCCTTCAGAATGGGAGTGCAAGGAGGGTCCCCATAACTAAACTACCATTTGTTGATACTCTCATAGGGTTGCACATACAACTGTGCAAAAGAAGGGTATTTCATAAGGGTAAACTTATCTTTCCAAGGCCTTTGTAAGTTCCCTATGAATACCTTCTACACGTCAGAATCAGGTAGTGGATATGATATTTGTGAGAAGAACGCCTAATACCATGCTATGAAATCAGTAATCTTTTAGTTATCACCTTGTTTGCATCAGACGAGATTTGAAAAGGTCATCTTTGACCCAATGTTAGATTGGAATTGTTATAGGAATTGATTTAAAAGTTGATCAAATGAGAAAATAGAATTATCAGGAAAGGAATAGGACCACTCGAGTGTCGTATCCTTGAGAGATCGAGGGAACAGTTTAGCCATCAACACATCGTGATGGAAGAAGTTTGTGTATAGGGTGTTAAAGGTAGGCACATGTGTTAGTGGGTCCCCTTTGCTGCCGTATTTCTCAAATTTAGGAATCTCCATTCATTGAGGGAAGGGAGTGTTCATAATCACAAATGAAAATGGGCTATACCAGAAGAAGGGTTGGAAGATAGGCTTGGAAGAGGCTTGGGAGAGACTCACTAACTAGATTTGCATCTTACCATATTCTAAAGAAGATTGTTCAGAATAGGGTCATTAGAAGATAGAGGGCTAGAGGAACCTCCTCTAGAACTACCACTAGAGCCACCACCAGAACCACCACTAGAGCCACCACCACCAGTAGGGCCTCCGGTGGAGCCAGCACCATGACCTCCACCGAAACTGCTCCCAGCAGCACCACCTCCACTATCAATGCCACCTCCACTACCAAAGCCTCCACCACTCATCCCGAAAAAGCCTCCACCACTAGAGGTAATAGGAGGGGTGAAGCTAAAACCCAAGGGGATCTTGTTCACTTTGATAGTATCAGGTCCCTCAGAGGCAAAGGGGATGTTGATTAAGGGTACAATATTAGTCATGTATACAGACATAGGAGGAATTGATAGTCCTAGTTGTCTCTCATGATCTTCAAAAGTGGCTCCTCATATAATATTAGAATTTCTTAGTGGAGCACATGCATTAGTTAGACTAGAGAGACTTTCCAATAGTTTTATGCCTGTTTGGTCTCTTCCCACCATATAATTTAGTTCATCGATAACCCGGATGACCCTAGCTAACTTTTTGTCTCTTTCCATGTGATGTTCCAAGTCACCCAACCCTTTGCTTTAGGCAGAGACATATTTTGTAGGAATGTGAATAGCTTCATGCTCATCTACTAACAATGGTGTAGGAGATGTAGGAGGAGTGGGGACGTGATCAGTCTCAGATCAAAGAATCCTATCTCACACCTTGACAACTACTCCTGTGTGGCCAAACCAATGGTAGGACCAGAGAAAAGGCCTTTAGAGAAACTATTAGTTACCTTTTCCTTTCCATCGAAAGGTGTCGTATACTTCTAACAATATACTTAGAGGTTGTGGACTAGGTTGTGATTCTCATAAACATTCACAACACTTAGGTACACAACAACCACAAGGTACAAGGGGAAAATCCTCAACACCAATAGATGCACAAACATTGGTTCACGTCAGGTTCACCAAAAATGTAAGAGAGGGGGGCCAACCACTGTCAAGGCCCCAGGTCATGGAGAGCCAAGAGCAGAAGGCTGTCCTAACTTACCTCAGCTTAAAAAAAAGGGTTTTGAAATGATAGACAAGAATGATGAGGATTGTGAGGTCCTTCAACCACTACATAGACCTGAGATTCGAAATGGGGCTAGGCAAGATTGTTTTTGGGTTCCACACTGTACCTCAAGAAGCTTTCTTCTTGATGATGAAAGCGTGGTTTCAGGATGACAATGTGATGCACTGGCGTCTCTCAGGTGTGTTGGAATTTGTACAACCAAAGGACCAAAAGTATAATGAGGACTACCAAAAAATGAACTAACAACCTAGCTAATCACTTCCAAAGGGCCAAAACAAAACTATGAAGTAAGAAAGATATGAATGAAAATGACAAATTAAATATACAAGAGTTAGGGTGGCAAGAATGATCTCACAAAGGTACATGTTTGCCAGCTAGCTCCAAGAAGCACATCCACCTACACACAAAGAAGAGGAAAATTGTTAGGTGATTGTATAGGAACCTATTGTAGTCATACCCCTATTTTGGTGTTTCCACCTACATGGACAACCAAGTTTGCAACAATGGAGAAATATATGATAAGGAATGAAACTAAAGTAAAGAACACAAAATAACTAAAATATAGTGTTATGGTACTCAACCAAATCATAGAGGAGAGGAGTAGAAAGACTACCACCTCCACCAAGATCCCGTTAGCTAATGGATGAGAAAATGAGAGGGCTCATGCCCCTGAGCTGCAATGGTGTTGGTTCCACACTTGCTCTACAAAGTTGATGGAGTGTTGTTGTTGCTACTATGGAGTGCAAAGTGTTGTTTAAGAGCCGAAAGTGCAAGAAGTGAATGATAGAATGCTTGGAGAATGCTTGAAGAGATTGTGTAGAGGATGAAATGCATGGAGAGGGAGTGAATTTGAAGGAGAGAATGAATAAAATGGCCATATTTGAGTTAGTTAGTTGAGGAGGGAATTACAAATCAACCTCTAATAGGAAGTGTAATGCCTCTGCAAGCTCTAGATGCAGGAATTTTCTAGGGACGTAACTGCATCGTGTGGCCTCCCCAACGATTACTCCTTTGTCGATGCAAAAAATAGACACCAAGTAGAACGAAGGCAGCAGGCTTATGTGAAATTTAGCCTTCAAATTTAGTTTTCTTAAGTGAGGAAGGATAAAAGGGGAATTTGCATAAGGGGTGAAAATTCGGTCCTATACAATATCAAACCATAATAGTAAGCAATAGCATAGACAAGGTAATGAATTGTTTGATAAAATTTCTTAAAGAAATTTGGTCTCATGGTGATATAATGCCATGTCAATCCATATAGCAGCAAGGAAACAATATGGATTGTCATGGAATTCCATCACCATGGGATGACATTTATTTGAGGCATTTTATCAAATAGTTCACTACCTTATCTATGCTATTACTTACTATTATTCTTTGATAGATTTTTTCCAAGCATCGATAGCTTGTTTAATAGAACCTATTTTAGGATTTTATCTATAGTAGCAAGGAAGTGAACTATTTGATAAAATGCTTTGGTAGACATGTATTAAAAATGTGGTAGCATAGACAAGGAAGTGAACCATTTGATAAAATTCCTAAAAGAAATGTGGTCTCATGGTGATGGAATGCCATGACAATCCATATAGAAATAAGGAAAAAATATGGATTTTCATGGCATTCCATCACAATGATACGACAATTCTGAGGCATTTTATCAAATAGTTCACTACCTTGTCTATGTTATTGCTTACTATTATGCTTTGATAGATTTTTTCCAAGCATTTTTAGCTTGTTCAAAAGCACCTATTTTGGGATTTTAGCCATAGCAACAAGGTAGTGAACTATTTGATAAAATTATTTGGTAGACATGTATGAAAAATGTGGTAGCATAGACAAGGTAGTGAACTATTTGATGGAATGCTTCAATGAAATGTGGTCTCATGGTGATGGAATGCCATGACAATCCATATTTCTTCTTTGTTTCTATATGGATTTTCATGACATTCCATCACCATGAGACCACATTTCTTTGAGGAATTTTATCAAACAGTTCACTTCGTTGTCTATGCTACCATATTTTTCATACATGTATACCAATGAATTTTATCAAACAATTCACTACCTTGCTACTATGGTTGAAAGAACAAAATAGGTTCTTTTGAACAAGATACAAATGCTTGGAAAAAATCTATCAAAGTATAATAGTAAATATGGATTGTTGGAAAAATTTATCAAAGCATAATATTAAATATGGATTGTCATGGAATTCCAACACCATGGTCTTAGAATGCCATGATAAGCCATAGACAAGCAATAGAAAAACTCACATAGAAATAGTTCATTGCCTTTTATATGTCTTGTCATGACATTCCAATCACCATGGTGCTACAATGCCATGGCAATTCATATTTACTATTATGCTTTGATAGGAAAGACCCAATGTTTTCCAACAACCATATACATGCACAGTATGATTGCAAGTTGGAAGAAATAGTGGGAGGTGTGTATATATTTTCCAAAACATAGTGATAAGAAAGAGATAAGCAATCATACATAGTTAAACAGTTCATTTCCTTGTATATGGCTTGTCATGGCATTCCAATGACCATGGTGTTGGAATGCCATGACAATCCATAATTACTATTATGCTTTGATAGTAAATTTGATCAAAGTTTTCCAACAACCATATACATTCATAGTATGATTGTAAGTTGTAAAACACAGTGTGAGGTGAGTATATGCCTACCAAAACATAGTGGCAAGCCATAGATAAGCAATCATACATAGAAATAGTTAATTTCCTTGTCTATGGCTTGGTATGGAATTCCAATCACCATGAGACCACATTTATTTGAGGCATTTTTTAAACAATTCACTACCTTATCTATGCTACTGCTTACTATTATGCTTACTATTATGATTTCATAGACAAGCCAGTGAACTCTTTGAAAAAATACCTCAAACGAATGTGGTCTTATGGAATTCCATGACAAAAAAATGCAATTGGAAGCTAGAATTATACTCTAGAATAAGGAAATTAATATCTTTGAGAATAGTACTTGGTTGCACACATGGAGATCCCTATAGTTGTGGGTAGAGTTATTATTTATGCAATGTGAAGTAACTGCATAATTGCTTAGGTTGACTTTGTAAAAAAATATATTGTAATTTAAATTTTTCATCTTTCACATCTACTTATTAGTTATGCAATGTGAAGTAATGCTTTGAGTTTGAAAGATGTGCAATGCAATGAAACGAAAAACTTTGGATTTTTATAAAATTGCAACCCATATCACAACATACCAAAACCCTTGTGGTTTTAAGCCAATATATGTACATGTTACAAATAGAAGGAACATAAATTTCTTTACATTATCGACAATAATGAATAAACTTGTTGAAAGTGGTGAAATAGAGAGTGTTAATGATTCTTGTAAAACATTAGGTTTTTACAAGATGGTGTTTTTCATTACATTTCTAAGGTCTAGATACCAAAATCTTTTCAAAACATTCATATCATTTTGTAAAATTCTAAGATGCAAAACACTAGGTTTTACAAAACCTGCAACGCACTTAATTTTTGAAAACCATTTACAAACAATAACCCTCATAATGTTTGAAAACCATTTACAACTAACAATCCAAATAGTTAGAAACCCATCACCTCACTTTGGATTATTTTTCATCTTGCTCTGCTCTCCAACCTTTCACTTTCAACCTATAGAATAAAAAAGCTAACAACACATAATGTTAATGGTTGTGGGAAAACAATGAGTGTTTACAAAATGGTGCCTATCATTACATTCCTATGGTCTAAATACAAAATCTTTTCAAGACATTCATACGTTTTTGTAAAATTCCATGTTGCAAAACACTAGGTTTTCCAAAACCTGCAACCCCCTTAACATTTGAAAATCGTTTACAAAAAACAACCAACATGATGTTTTAAAACCCTTGAGAAGTAACAAGCCATCCAGATACAAACACATCTCCTCACTTCTATTAGTTTTTCCTCCCCCCCACTTGCAACTTCACTCTCCAACATATCACTTTCAACCTATAGAATAAAAAAGCCAACAACACAGAGTGTTAATGGTTGTTGGAAAACATTGGGTGTTAAAATGGTCTGAATTTCAATACATTCCTATGACCTTAATAACAAAATATTTTTGAGATATTCATACAGTTTTCCAAAATTGTAGGTTGTAAAACAATGAGATTTACAAAACCCTGTAACCCACAAAATGTTTTAGAAACCTTTGAAAACAACAACCCATTGAAACCTAAGTAACAACCCAATCGATTACAAACCCCTCACCTTAATTCCATTGGCTTTTCGTCTCCAACTCCGCCCCCTTCCTCTCCAACTTTTCGCTTTCAACTTGTAGGATGAGAAAACCAACACAAAGTTTTTTCCAATAATAGTACTTGTTAAAATTTAAAACACATGTCTTGATCATGTCAGCACCCCTTCCTACCCATAGTGAAGAGATAGCTTCTCGGGAAAAATGAGCTAACATTGTCATTAACTCCTCAATTTATCATTCGTTTGGCGGGTCCTTCACGAGGTTGTCTCATCATGTTATGTATGTTTCTATGTATGTTGTTATGTATGTTTCTATGCATTTTTCTATGTACATAAGTGTGTTTTGTCAAGAGATTAGCCGCATCCCAAATATATTGTAATGTTTCATGTTATAAAATTAGGGCATCTATAGAAACATTTATAACTCAACATTGAAAGACTTAATGTGTCATTATAAAATTGAGGTCAATGAAGAGATTCTTGATATTTATAACTACTTTTGTCATGAAATCTTACTAAATTGAGGGTGATTTGGATGATTTGTAGTATTTATGGGTGATTTTGATGATTGATAGTATTGATGGATATTGTATCATGAGAAATTTTACAACTAAGATATGCAAAAATAAAATAAAAAAATGTATCCTTACATGAGATCTTTGGTTATTCATACCATTTATAAATAAATAAATATTATGATTTCCAATTGTTTATTTTTCACATTGTAATTAGACATTATGTTTTAGTGAACTTCAATATTTTATTAATATTTTATTGTTTTGATTTTCAATTTAATTTTTAAAATTTATATTTATTTAATGAAAAACATAAAAAATCATTTTTTAATTTAAAATTTATAATTTAAAAATGGTTTGAGTTTATTTTATTATTAAATTTTGAAAGAAGTTGATTTAGGCAATAAGAAGAGCATGTTTTTTTTTTTTTAAATAAGTATTTTCTTTTAATTTTTGCAACTTGTGGGTTCTAGATCCACTATTAATTTAACATCTCCTAATATAGGGATAATAATTGAGAAATATTTATTCTACCAAATTCACTCAAAATACATTTTTAAACTAAGAGGAATATGTTTTTGGTGAAGAAGTTAAATGTTGTAATTTTTGCAATTCGTAGGTATGAGACCCACTATTATTTTGACATCTCCTAATTTATTGATAAAATTTTAGAATTATTGATTCTACCAAATTTACTCAAAATATATTTCAAAAATAAGAGGACCATGTTTTTGGTGAAGAAGTTAAATGTTCTTGTATTTTTTGCAATTTGTAGGTATGAGACCCACTATTGTTTTGACATCTCCTAATTTAGTGATAAAAATTTAGAATTATTGATTCTCCCAAATTTACTCAAAATATATTTCAAAAATAAGAGGAACACGGTTTTGTGAAGAAGATAAGGATTCTTGTAATTTTTGTAATTTGTAAATGAGATCCACTAATATTTCGACATCTTCCAGTTTAATGGTAATAATCAAGAAGTATCAACTCTACCAAATTTACTTTAAATATATTTCCAAGTCATAAGAAAAAATATCAAAAAATAACATCATTCCCAAAATCACAAAATCTAAAACTTTGCTCTAATTAGGGTTTGGTATCATTTTGCCTAAAATTAGGATTTGGTATCATTATGCCTAATATGTATATATACCCCCTATTGTACCTAATGCATTATTTTGTAACATAGAAAGTTCTTTTTGTGGTTTACCTGTAAGGAAAAGGAGGAAAGAAGCAATTACTTGGTGAGATAGTTTTTTCTGATAGCTTGCAAGGAAATGGAGAACACAACCAATCTATAATTTAAAGATGGTTTGAATTAATGTTATTATTAAATTTTTAAAGAAGATGATTTAGGCAATAAGAAGAGCATGTTTTCTTTATGAAAAATAAGTATTCTTGTAATTTTTGCAACTTGTCCATCCTAGATCCACTATTAATTTGACATCTCCTAACTTAGGGATAAGAATTGAGAAATATTGATTCTACTAAATTTACTAAAAATACATTTTAAAAATAAGAGGAATATGTTTTTTGTTTTTGTGAAAAAATCAAATGTTCTTGTAATTTTTGCAATTGGTAGGTATGAGACCCACTATTATTTTGAAACTTTTGCAATTTGTAGATGAGATCCACTAATATTTTGACATCTTCTAATTTAGTGATAAAAACCGAGAAGTATCAATTCTACCGATTTTACTTTCAATATATTTACAAATCACGAAAAAATAATATAAAAAAATAATATCATTTTACAAATAACATCATTCCCGAAAATACAAAATTTGAAACATTGTTCTAATCATTTTACCTGAAATTAGGGTTTGGTATCATTATACCTAATATTAGGGTTTGGTATCATTATGCCTAATATGTATATATACCCCCATTGTACCTAATGCATTACTTTGTAACATAGAAAAAGTTCTTTTTGTGATTTACCTGTAAGGGAAAGGAGGAAAGAAGCGATTACTTGGCCAGAATAGTTTTTCTGATAGCTTGCAAGGAAATGGAAAACACGGCCAATTTAAAATCGTGGTTGGTAATGACTCTCTGTATTGTTGGATTTATTATTGCTGGCTCAACAATGCAGGATCACGGTCATGCAGTCGGTGCTGACATATCTCTGAAGAACAAGACTTTTTCTTTTCGAGAATCATTACGAGTAAGAAATGGTATGTGGTATGGTAGAATGATAGGTCATAGTCAAATATTCTGAAAAGAGAAAAATCTTTTTGTTAGCTGCATGTATATTTATTTTTTAGGATATGGGCTCTATTAAACACTGGTAGATTTATTATTTTCATTAGTTTATAACTCATATTTGATATGAATAGATCTTTATTTTTTATCAGGATAAAGAGAATCTTTTCTTGAAGGTAAAAGATATTATTATTTTTGTTCATGAATAGACTGTTTGGAAAGGGCTTAAATTTTCTAGAACATCTTCTATTTATTTTTTTAAATAACTCTCTCACAGTAACCTTACAGGTGGAAAGCACAAATCGCTGTATTACTTAGATGTTTTGATTGCGCTCTTTCCTTGCAAATAAATAGCTTAGATATCTTGCTTGGCCCTCTCCCTGAAAAATATGATAGAAAAATCTAATTGTTTAGGATGGTGCAAGCAGGTCCAAAGCCCTGGGTAGGAACTGCAGGGCGGGTGTGCAGAGGATCTGATGGCACCAAATGTCAGTTCTCCAGCTGTGGGGAAGGGCACCTCCTGCCCAAGTGGTCCATTGGATTTGGAAGAGGTCTGAGAGGAGGGCGGAAAGGGCTCCCCTACACTGTTAACAGATCTGATGACAATCCCAACAACCCTGCTCCTGGTACATTGCGTTATGCGGTGAGCCTCTACTCTGCCAACCCTAGAGGAGTATGGATCACCTTCTCTAATGACATGACAATTCGTTTAGAAAAAATGTTGCATGTCTTCAGCAACACAACAATAGATGGCAGAGGAGTGAGGGTAATCATCACTGGATATTCAATTGGTTTGAACAGAGTTGAGAATGTTATTCTTCATAACATTCAGGTCAGCGGCACCAACTTTGATACAGTTCATATCTTTGAGTCCAGAAAGGTCTGGGTGGATCACCTCACTTCGTTTGATGGCATGGAGGGTCTGATATCTGCGGTTCAGGGCTCTACTGACATTACCATTTCAAATTGTCGTCTATCTCATAATCACTACAATATGTTGTTGGGGGCCCAAGATTCAGATACGATTGACCAGCAAATGCGAGTTACTGTATATAGGAACTGGTTTAAAGATACAGACCAGCGCAATCCTCACTGCAGGTAAGTTTCTGCTAATATTAACAATGGAAAAAGGAATTTTTTGACTTAATGAATTTATATATATTTTTATAACTATTTTCTCTCCTTTCCGTTCAGATGGGGATATTGTCATGTGGTGAACAATCTGTATGGAAATTGGGGGTTGTATGCGATTGGGGCACGAGTGCATGCACAGATATATTCAGAGAAGAATGTGTTTGTACCTGGGGGAGACCTTGAAGTAACTGAGTGGTACCCAGGCTATGAATCTAAGTGGGACACTACACCAAAAATCCAGTCCAACGGTGACCTACTGCTATCTGGGGCTACGTTTCACCAATTCCTGTACAATGGACGTGTTGTTGCTCCTCCTTACAGAAACCGTAGGCAATATCCTCCTGTAATTAACACAGGAAGACTGCCACGTCTTGTTGCTTACTGCTCTGGAGTTCTTGTGCAAGGAAGCGTTCGTTCATGCTTTCTTCATGGATAAACAAGAGTCATTGTTTCCTGAGTTTGCAGTCAAAAAAGTTTATGCTGTAATTATATCTATGCATGATATTTATGTTATTTCATGTCACTGCAATCTGACATAGTTGCAGATGCACAAAGTTTGTTGTTTCCAGAACTATGCATAGCTCTCTTTACTATGCATCTCTTTTTTATGACAATAAAATAACGTACGCGTGTTACAATCTAAACAGATGTATCTGTGTCTCTTTCTGCAGTGCTTAAGGTTTTAGTTGGGATTATCACTTCGAATTATTCTTTAATTTTATGAAAAAATATATATAAACATTGTGTTAAAAGATTTAACTTAAAAATATATATTTTTAATTAATTAATATATTAAGTATTAATTCATTGTTTAGTTTGGTTGTGTTTTTAACAAATTAATTTTTTTTATAAATATTTTAATATAATAAGTAAAAATGATATTTTTAAGGATATAAAAAATTTCACAAGAAAACTTAAAGATAATTAAACTTTTAGATATAAAATCAGCAGAAAAATTAATTAACAAATTTTATTTGTTTATATTTATCCATATTATATGAATAGTTGTATTTAAACTTTGAATAGATTTTGTATGAAATCTCAAATAAACATTAGTTATTAGTTTTTGTTTTTTATTAGATAAGCAAGGAAAGGGTCTTGATCCCATGGTTACAAAGCCAAAGTAGCAAACAGAGAAACAGGCTAGGGAGAACAACACCAACCCCAAATAGAAAACAACATCAAAATGGCACACAGGACAAATAACCAAAATTGCAAACACAGAACCATCATCAACATAATCAAAAACAAAATCCCCAAATTGATCCCCAAAATAGTGCACAGACCATTATGATGTAAACTAAAGTCTAGCAGGTACAAAACCATAACATTGCTATCATGATATAGCAGTCTGAGATAATAAAACTAAGCACTAGTAGATTAAGAGCAGCCATAAAATCGGACTAGAAAGATAAATCCACTAGATGAGAAAGATAAGTCCTGAGGCCGCACCTAGCTTGGCACGATGCATGATTCCATTGGTAACCTTCATAATCTTCCACCACATGATTCCACCTCATAACTAACTGAACAAGCCAAACAACCATCCACAACGCATCAACATCATACCCAATCACCAAAACCTCCCCAAGGGTGGACAAAACAACTCGAAATTCCACCCAGAAAATGTAGATTTCAAAATATTTTGAAACCAACAGATCATAAGGAAAACATCTCACAACACTCTTAACTCTTAGAGATTCCAAATAAAATCTTAACACAACAAAAGAGTTGAAGAAACACATGCTCCCCATCATCCAACTTACCTCTCTACCTCTATAGAAGAAGTTACTATAATAACTCTGTCCACTACAACAAAGAGTCTCCAACATACCCAAACTCCACCTCACTAGGAGTGGTCTCTACCTCAATTGGAGTTGTAAGGGAGAAGACTTGTTGAAGAAGCATAAGCAGCCCAACCCACTCTCAGAACCCTTCTCCACATCCATAGGAGAGGTCTCCACCTCAAAAGGAGAGGACTCCACCTCAATAGGAGACACCATCTAAAGAGCCTGGAAGGTAGCACACGCCCCTGTAGAGAGAATACACATAGTAACCATAGGTAACAAGAGCACCTAGTCCTTCAACAGGAACTTAGGAACCAGTCACACCAACAGAGACATATGCAAACCTTGCAAATGCAAAGTAGATATACCAAAAAAGAAACCCACAAAGGCATCCTCAAGCAACAAGAACAACTTCCCTGAAAAAACTTTCAAACCAGCCCCAACACGAGTCTGAGCAACTAGTGATTCAGCTAACAAAGCCCTAAAACGCTTAAAATTCATAAACTCATAAACCACCTCTTCAAAAATAGACAACAACTGTGTGTTCCTAGCACCATTGAAGAACATCATTAACAAAGAAGGTTGTGGAGCCAGAGTGTAGTCAGGGGGCACCCTTAGAGCAAGGAGGACATTGAAGATTTTCTCATACACCATATTCATCTCTTCACAAATAGCCTGCGAAACAACATTAACCTTAACCAAGACAGAGCACCATCCAAGCACAAAAACAAGGAACCCAGAAATAAGGGAGTCCACAACTCCCTTGAGGACCGACTGCAAAGCTAATAAACCAGGGAAGAGACCCCTCCACCATCCGACCCCAAACACCAATTAAACAACAGCTTCCATGATCAAGGGATTCAACCCGAGGCACAAACCAAGCCATAATGAAGAGCAGGGTCTCCACAACCACCCGAGGAAAAAACAAGAAAAACCCCAAATCCTCAAATCAACAGAGAAAGAGGACGAACCCGGAAAGGAACCAGACACAGGGAGCCACCTTCCAAGTGACAACACCGAGGGGATAAAGGAAAATCTCATTGCAAACAAGCCCGGATAGGGTAGGAACTACAGTCTCGAAGGCCAAAGACCATCCACAAAACTGACAAAGGATTTAAAAGGCTGGGTGAAATCACCCCTCAAGCTCTCCGAAGAAAGCAGCCTCTACGGAGCACTCCCAATCCAAGAACCAGTGACGAACTCAAAGCACCAGAACCCGAGCCAGACCAGGCTCAAACAAGCAGGGCAGTAACCAGACACACGATTCCAAGAAAAATGCCTAGCCAGAGAGAGGCTTAAAGACAGAGAAGAAGAACGAAGGAGGAACGCACAAGGCAGAACCATAGCCAAAACCAGCGCTAGGAGAGAGAACTACACAAAACGGACCAAGAGGATAGCTACATACGCAGGAAAGGGCCCATTGCCAGCTCGAGAACCCACAGTTCAACCAACCACAACTTGCCTGATGAATAGAGCCTCTACTGACCACAAACCAAAACACAAGGCCAACACTAACCACAGACAGGAGCCAACAACAAGACACCAGCGTCCACAAATCAGAACACAACGAAAAAAGAAGCCCCAGAGCAAAGGGGCGACTAGAGGAACGCCAAACACAAGTATGACATTCCAAGATGAAGTTGGCAGCCTCCAAGCAGCCCCGTACCACCATCATCGTTCTCTGAATCAGACAATCCATCCTCAGAGCTATCAAAAAAGTTCAAACGCCCTTTCCCGCTTACATACACACACCCGGACAGGAGTCATTCTCTCTTGAGAAGTGTTATGTTAATGCATTAATTATTAGTTTTTGTTAAGGAAATTATAGTTATAATTTCTCTTTCTAATCAATGAGAATTGAAGTAGTTTTTCTATTTAAAAAATATTTAGCTATTGTTAATGTATAGATGTCAATTTTATAACAAAATATTTTTAAAAAATTATTTCTCTTCTGTATAATTGGCAGGGAAATTTCACCCGATAAGAACCATTAATGCGCTCGCGTTACAGTAATGCAGTAATAGTGACAAATGAAAAGGGAAATATCGCTTGCTGGGCTGAACGCTTGGTAAAACTGGATCCTATGGCTAAAAAAAAGAATAGATTTTCCTGATTCAAACAAGAGATTTAGTGGTTCTGGGTTTATTGTTGTCGCCATTATATTGAAATTCACCGATGGGGTTTTTCTTCAGAAAGGAGACAGATTTGTTCAGCAAGCTATCCAAGGGCCAATCTCCCAAGGTCAAATTACCAGTAGCCTCTCATCTACAATTTTAGAGGATTGAATACTCTACAACATTCGGAAGTGCTGGATGATTCCATGCACTTTTAAATTTTTAGGTCCTCCCAACAGGCAAGATTAAGGTGATTTTCCTCTGTATTTTTTGGATGGTTTGGGAAGGGCCATTATCACCCACTTCTTCGGCATTCAATTCAAGCTCCTCTCTAACTAGTCTCTCTCACTCTGCCGGACACCCACTTTGTCGTTCCAAAGTTTTTTTTTTTTCCTATGATCGATCTGTCATGCAACACGTTGGATTTAAGTTTATTTGCTTTGCGCGAATGGATGTTTTAGGAGGGCTTATGAACCACATTCTTCATAATCCCTTTTACGTCCCTTTTTATTTTAGGGCGTTTAAATCGCAGATTCATTAGGTTTAGTTTTTTCATTTATGCTCTGCAGATTCACTGTCTTTGTGCTACCGAGAGTTGAAGGAATATATCTTCTCTTTACGATATTGTTATGGCACGAACCAGTACTCAAATCGTGGATTTCATCCGTGCTTGTATCAGTTAGCATTTGGTGGTCATAGCCATACTTTCTTTGCTTTTCCAACACTATATTAACTTTTGTGGGAAGGTATGTAATCCCGTTTAAATTGCTTAAAGGAGTGCTCCTTAGAAAATGGGCATTTTGGCATTCCTGTTATTAATTCATTTTCTCCTTATATTTATTAAATAATAATAAATTCTCCTTATTTCTCTTTTTTTCCCTATAATAAATAGATTCTTATTTATTTAATTATTCATTTTCCTATTTTTTTTTTTTATAATTAGATAATTATTATTAATTATTTCATTATTCATTACTTTTTTCTTCCATAATAAAATTAATTCTATTTATTTAATTATTTTCCACCTTTCTCTCCACTATTAAATAATAATTATTTTAATAATTTAATATTTTGTCATTTTTCTTCACCTTTAATTAAATTGTAATTTTAATTAAAAGTCAACCTTTTCCCTCTTCTTTTATAATTAAAAAATAATCATTTTTATTTAATTATTCACTTTCCCTCATAAATTTAATAATTCTTTAATTTTTTAATTTACTCTACTCACCTTTTTTTCTGTGTCATTCTTATCTCTTTATCTAAATTAATTTCCACCCTTGATAAAGTTTTATTGCCTTTTAATCTCCACCGTCCATCCTTAACTAAACCCTATTTTTACCCTAACCCTATTTCTTTGCTTCCCAAAGCAATCTCGTCCATTGATTTTCATCATTCAATCTTGCCCCTTCATTCAAATATGGTTTTCTATAAAAGAGACCTATCACTTTCATTTCAAGGCAACAAGCACACTACTATTGTCAATATTTTGCTATCATTATCACTAAGCTTATTTTTGCATATTACAAATCTGAGGGCAAACAAGCATATAAAGCAAACTGAAGAAGAGCAATGAAGGTGATTCAACCATGACATGATTCAACCATCAAATAGGAATTATGGTAATATTGCTTTATTGTTATAGTATGTTTTTATGTTCATTTGTGTTTCATTGTTGGACTAGGGTCTTTAGGACTTGACTTTAATGTATTTGGTGGTTGATACTATTGATTCATGCATTTTCCCATGATTTTTCCCTATTCTATAGTTGTGATTTTTGTAATTTGTAGCAATAATGACATCATTCCCAACAATTGAAAAATGTAGAATTGAAACCTTGTTCTAATTAGGGTTTGGTATCATTATGTCAGCATAGTTGTTGGTGGTGAATTTTTCTTAAGGTGAATATGTCATGGCAGTGAGTTTTCCCATGGTGAATTGTTAGTGGTGAATTTTCCTAGAGCACATTATGCTTAGTATTGATTCTACCATGTTTACTCAAAATATATTTCAGAAATAAGAGGAACATGGTTTTCCACTATTATTTTGACATCTTAAGTTAGTGATAAGAATTAAGAAGTATCCACTCTATCAAATTTACACAAAAATATTTCAAAATTGTGAAAAAAAATATTATAAAATAATATCATTTTACAATAACATGATCATTCCCAACACACAAAACAAGAAAATTGAAACCTTGTTTTGATTAAGATTTGGCATCATTATGTCTAATATGTAGATATATACCCCTTCCATTGTACCTAATGCACTAGTCTAAAACATAGTTTTTTTTAATTTGCCTATAGACAAGAATTCTTTCTTCCATAGCTTGCGAAGAAATGGAGAACACACCCTATTTGAAATTGTGGTTGGTGATGAGTCACTTTATTGTTCGATTTATTATTGTTGGTGATCATGGGCATGTCTGGCTGGTGCTGACATATTTCTGAAGAACAAGACTTTTTATTTTCTTGAATCATTCCTGATAAGAAATGTATGTGGTGTGGTATAATCGCCAAATATTCTGAAAATAGAAAATCATTCTGTTAGCTGCGTGTATATTTATTTTTTAGGATCTGACCTTTATAAAAAACTGGCAGATTTATTATTTTCATTAATCTATAACTCATATTTCATATAAATAGATTTTTCAAAGTGAACAGATTCTTTTCTTGAAGATAAAATATTTAATTTTTTTTTTTTTATGGATTGTTTAAATGGGTTTCAAAATTTCTAGAACATCTACTAAAAAAAATTAAATAACCCAGCTCCTCTGCTCTCCACTCTCTTCCACCATATCCTTACAGGTGGAAAGCACAAATCCCTGTATTACTTTTATGCTGACTAAAATAAATAGCTTAGATTTTTTTCTTTCAAAAGTCTAATTGTTTAGGATGTTGCAACCAGGTCCAAAGCCTTGGGTAGGAACTGGAGGGCGGGTGTGCAAGGATCTGATGGCACCAAATGCCAGTTCTCCAGCTATGGGGAAGGGCATCTCCTGTCCAAGTCTGCCATTGGGTTGTCATCAGAACAGTAACCAGTTCTGATGACAATCCCACCGATCCTGCAACTGCTACATTGCGTTATGATGTGAGCCTCTACTGTGCCAACACAAAAGGAGTATGGATCACCTTCTCCCATGACATGATAATTTGACTAGAACAAATGCTGCATGTCTTCTGCAACACAACCATTGACGACAGAGGAGTGAAAGTTATTATTACCGGTTCTTCAATTGGTTTGAATAGAGAACTTTGAGAATGTTATTCTTCATATAACATTTAGATCAGCAACACCAACTTCGATACAGTTCATATATTTGAATCCAGAAAGGTCTGGGTGGATCACCTCACTTCATTTGATGGCATGGTAGGTCTGTATCTGCGGTTCAGGGCTTTATTGATATTGCCATTTCAAACTGTCGTCTAGCTGATAATGACTACAATATGTTGTCGGCGGCCCAAGAATCAGACACAATTGACCAGCAAATGAGAGTTACTGTATATAGGAACTGGTTTAAAGATACAGCGCAATCCTCACTACAGTAAGTTCCTGCTAATATTATCAATGGAAAAGGGAATCTTTTGTCTACATGAATGTATTTATTTTTTTATAATTATTTTCTTTCCTTTCCTTTCAGATTGGAATATTGTGTATGGAAATCGGGGATCGTATACAATTGGGGTATGAGTGGATGCACAGATATATTCACAAAAGAATGTGTTTGTACCAGGGAAAGACCTTGAAATAACTGTGTTGCTTCCGTTACATCTTTAGCAAGTGTCTGTCTAAAACTTGGAGAAGCATGTCTTGACTGAAAAAAATATTGAACAGAATCATGCTAGCATATATGACAAAGTAGTTCTTACAGACATAAAATTTGTATGTGAATTTTTTTTTCAAACTTATTAAATTGAAATAACTTGGGCTTAAAAGCCATAAAGAATAGTGGACATACCTGTATCCATTCAATTTTTTTTTTAGCATAAATCTTTTTCTACCATGAGGAGAACTTGCCTCGTTAGTTCATCTTCGAAGAGGAAACAAATTCTATAGATTATTTTGGCTGGTGACTCTTCATTAGAGTAGCTGAGGCCTTCTCACGCGACCAGTCAAGAAAGTTTCTGATTTTTCTTTGAAAGAAAGTTATTTGGATTTAATCTAGTTTGAAAAGTCTTTCATAGACAAATTTTATGTTCAGAAATTAAATTTTTAAGAACTACTTTGCCATATATGATAGCATAATTCTGCTATATAGTTTTTTCAATCAAGGCACCTTCTCCAAATTTTACACAGTCACTGCAAAACATGTAACGAAAGCAGAATAAATGCAGAAGAACCCATCTCGGCCAAAATGGAGAAAAACTCATCTGGGCAAATGATTTTGTTTAATATTTGAAACTTAGTATGGAAAAAGGGTATTTGACAAATAGTTTTATTTTTTAGTTAGTAAAAAAGGAAAAAATGACTATGTTTTTGTCTATAGAATAAGAAATAAAAAATTTCATGAAAAATATATTATAAGAAATTATTTAACATCAAGGAGGGGTAAAAACTTTATTCAATCAAGAAAACATTACAAAGCAAGGGCATTAAATGGCCCTATCAAGTTCAATCAAGTGATCCAATTGAAGAGATAGATCTGCAGGAAGTTGACCCCAATCCACCACCTTCCAATCATGAGTATGATCAGAAGCCCATTTAGCCAAGCAATCAGCAACACCATTCCATTCTCAAGGAATATGAGTGAAAGAAATATAGTCCAAAGAAGCACAAAGAGTGAGAATTTGTTCAACAATCAAAGCCAGCTGCCAACTCACATCATTTAAATATTGCCTTTTTAGTAAGGTCACCACAACCTAGGAGTCAGATTCACATATGATCCTTCGCCAACCCAAAAGATTGCCCCGCTCCACAACCAATAAAATGGCCTGAGCCTCCATAAGATTATTAGTATGAAGACCCTTATAAACAGAGAAGATAAACTGAACATCCCCAAAGCTATCCCGGCCAATACCCCCAATGCCAGCATGACCCGGATTTCCACGAGAAGAGCCATCCGAGTTGATTTTTAAGTCACCCTGAGAAGGAGGGGTCCGTCTTCCCTCCCTATTCACCTTCGGGGTAGGATGTCTACATCTATTGGGCATGAGCTGCCATTGCGGAGGTGGAAGATGAAGACGATTACAACAACCAACATCATGAAGATCGACCAACACAGACATATCACACTTAGCTGCAATAGTTTCCCCTAAAGAGTGTAGAATTTTCCACCACAGATGAGGGGCCAGCAACAACAAATCCTGAAAAATCTGCCTATTCCTCTCCAACCACATGTTCTAGATAATGAAGGAAGGCCCAAGAGCCCAAGTAGCCTGAAGAAAGGAGGTAGAGAGAGGGACCCTGCCTGACCGTTCCCCAAACTCCACCAAAGAGGAAGCATGCCAGCAGGCCGTATTCCACACCACCACCAGAAATGCCAAATCTCTCGAGCATAGGAACTTGGAAAAAGAGCTGAGAGACACTCTCTTCACCACCATGACACAAAACACACATAGAGGGACCATGGAAACCACGCTTACATAAATTATCCCAAGTAAGACACCAGTTTTGAGCCACTAACCACATAAAGAAGTTGCACTTGGGCCATGATAACTTGTGCCAAACTTGCTTCCACCAAGGGACCTCAATGTCACCAAACAACTGTCTACCTAACTACTTTTAACTAGCTACCACAAAGTACTTTCCAGACAACTCCAAACCATCCCAAGCTAAGATATCAGGTCCCCTCAAAGAGTTACAAGCACAGGAAGCCAAGAGCAGGGAAAGCTCATGCATATCCCCCTGAGATCCTCCAGGTGGCCACTCAGAGGGATGCTTCCAACGAAAACTTATAGCTAATCCATCATGCTGCTCCACCTTATAATGCTCCACAGTATCCCGACTGACCGCAATAAAAACATCACAAAGGGGCTGGAGGTGAGGAAAAGAAGAGAGAATGGGAGGGTAACCATCCCACGAATCAGACTAAAATGGAGCCTGTGACCCCAAATGACAGATCCAAAACAATGCACTCTTAATCAGCTGTGCCCCCACTTTCAAAGTATGCCAAATCATAGAACCACTCCCTTCCAGAGGATAGCGAGGAACCTCAAAAGAAGCAACACCCTAAAGATATTTATGGTTGAGAATATGAGCCCATAGCTAATGTTGATTGGTACACCATCGCCAATAAAGCTTTGCAGCAAGAGCTTTCCCATTCAAAATAGCATAGCGTAAACCAAGACCACCCTCCTGCTTTGGTCTACACATAGAATTCCACTTAACAAGGCTCCACTTTGAAGACAACATATTACCGCTCCAAAGAAATTGACAAGAAAGAGCATCAAATTCCTTAAGGAAATACATACAAGCCACTTGAACAAAGCCCCTATAGATGGGAAGGGCCTGGATAACAGACTTAAGAAGAGTCACTCTCGCAATAGTAGACAACCAATGATGGGTCTAGTGAGTAATCTTCCGCCTAAGCTTATCAAGCAAAAGCTGCCAGGAGGATTTGGGTAGACGACCAATAGCAAGAGGAATGCCCAAGTAGACAAAGGGAAGAGACCCAATTTGAAATTGCAGAATAGAAACAATCCTCCGCTGGATTACATGAGGAGTATTAAAAAAGAATATAGAGGACTTATGCTCATTGACTTTCTGGCCCGAAGCCGCAAGGTAGATGTCCAAAGCTACCCTGAAGGATTCAACCTCCCTAATACGAGCCAGACTCAGAAAAGAGGTGTCATCCACAAATTGGAGATGAGAAAGCATAGGAAAGCCCATCCCCCACTTCCAACGATGAATCAATCCATGAGAAACCCGAGACTTAAGAATCTGACCCAGCCCCTCCGCCATAATAATAAACAAATAAGGAGAGAGTGGATCTCCTTGGCGAAGGCCCCTAGAAGCCCCAAAAATCTCTAAAGGCTGCCCATTCACAATAACTGAAAAAGAGGAAGAGGTCACACAGTTCAAAATCCAGCTCACCCAATTAGAGGAAAAACCAAAGGCCAGAAGAATCTTTTGAAGAAAACTCCATTTAACTCTATCATAAGAAATTATTTAAAGTCAAAACAAATATATAATATTTTATTGTGTATTTCATTCTTCTAATTTTATTCTCTCCTTTCTACATTTTTTTAATTCATATATTTTTGTGTAGCCTTTAAAATATTAAGAATTTTTATTTTATTTTTAGCTAATTTGTGTTGTAATAAAAATTAATTTTAAACTTTGTGTTTTCTCTACAGACAGTTTGGAAAAAAAATTGCAATGCAACAAGTAAAAGGTCATCTAGCGAGAATGTGTGCTAAGCTAATGAGATCCTCACTGCATAATATCCTAAATATAAACTAATATTTAAAATTTAAAAGGCTATTTTGTTAAGATAAAAGATTAATATTTTATCACAAAAAATTAACTTGAATAATAAAATTTACATAATATAGCTTAATTTTCATCATGATTATCTATTCTAAAATTATTTATCTTTTTATAAGTAGAAAAAAATCACAAATAAAAATCTTAATAATATTTTTTGCTAATTAACTTGGGTTAGGCCATTAAATTATTTGATAACTTCATCCAGGTATCAAATTTAATCTTCCATCACTTAAGTATTGAATCTATCATTGATGTTTTGTTGAGTGATTAATGAGTGCCATTGTGCATGATGAATATTGCCACTATTGTTATTCAATTCCAAGTGGGCCAAAAATTTGAAGACAATTAAAATTTTAAATACAAAACTAGTAAAAAAGGAAAAATAATACTTTTTTATACTTATTCATATTATATGAATATTTATATACTATATTAAATTAGTGATATTTTATTGTTTTATTATTTTATTCTAGTATTTAAACTTTGAATAGATTTTGTATGAAATTTCAAATAAGTATTATTTATGTTTACTTTGGCATGATCATTTAATTTCAATTTTGTTCAAAGAAGTTTAATAAGAAACCTAAAAGATTAAACCATTGAAGACTTCAAGAAATATTCTTTCACTTGTTTTCTTTAAATTGGGAAATTAGGTTTACAACATTTTTTTTCCTTATGTGCTATTTAACATTTATCATCATCTAAAGAGACATGTAATAATAGCAAGACATAGATCATCATGTGGTGACTTTGTATATAAAAACTAAAACATAATGAACATATACTAAAGAAAATAACTCAATTAAAGATATATATCTTTTAATTTATTTAAAAAATTTATAATTTTGATATATTATACATAAATATTAACTATTTCAACAATAAATCATAAGTTCTATATAATTTTATTATATTCTAAATTATATTATGGAAACATTTTAATTTTAATATATTCTAAATTATATTAAAGAAACTTTTTAAGCTTACCTAGATAATGTGTAACTTTTTTATTTATTCATAAGTGGGATATAACAACCATCCCTAGCTTTAGTTTACAATTTATTTTTTATTAAAACTTAGACTAGAATTTGTTCATTATGGGTGCTAAGATCTTAGGTGGTGGAAGCCTAATGACTTTCAATTTTTCATAGTTAAGTTGTGCATTCAAAGGAGAAGATTGATGGAATGTACAATGGATAGATATGCATATCCTTCATTATTATAAATAAATAAAGATGACTTCAATTTTTAGAGGGGATGTTGAAATAAATTATTATGATTAGACATCGTAGCACTTGATTAGTGAAAATGTTGAGATATTTATAATATGATATATTATTGTAAGCACAAGTTTAGTAGTTTTTATGTACCTTTCAATATCTTGGTGTTAAATGTTCAATATATATGGAAAATATATTTTATGGTATTTTGATTCTAATAATTTTTTTATTATTAAAAATAAAGTTATCTTGTTATTTAAGTTTGGTTATTGCATGTTAAAGAGAAATTCAATAAGATTTTATTCAAATAGGAAAATTCACTTGATAAAATTTTTAAGTTTTTTTAGAGGCAAGTTGGCTTACCCTCTATTGCAGTTATCATTATATATAAATTTTGGCTTTTTGAAAAAAAATTAATCAATTCTATTTAGAATCTATGTTTAAAATCATTAGTGCTCTTTTATTCTTTACATGCTTTTGTGGCTTTCGTTAGCAATAATGAGGCACAAATCAAGGGTCTAAGCCTATATTGTTTTAGAGTTTATACTCTAAAATGAGTAATAATAGGAATATCAAGGGTTTATGTTGTAAGTTACAAAAGGTGGCAACATAATAGAACAACTAAAATTTAATGTATCCATGCATATACATATATCATTGTTTGCAATAATTGTCATCATTGATGTAAACTCAAGATGTGTTGTAATTGATGCCAAATATGTGTGTTGAAGTCTATATATACTTCAGAGATAGTGCAAGTGCAAAGATATAATTAGTAACATAGTTAGGTGTATGAATGGTGATTTGTATGTTGTCCATGTGTGATACGAAGGTTGGTACACTTCCTCCAGTATGTTTCATGCATGCCTATGATGATATCATTCCTATTTAGTGTACCACACATTGAGAAAAGTAACAAAAAAAATTCTAAGGCATTTACAGTGTATACTCTAAGGTAGAGTCATATTATTTTGGTCTGCATCCCTCCGTAGAACAATTTTTTGTCTTGTTGTCCAAAAGATAATATGGAAAAGATGTGAAGGTGTTATATCGAAGGATTCAATTCATCACACCTTCTATAGTGAAAGTTATAAGTGACATTGTTTTGGTCTATGCTCTACCAGAGAAAAATATTGGTAAAGGCATGTTGTGATACTTTGCATTCCTTCAAAACTGAAGTGATGGCCTTGTGGTTTTGAAGACATGATCAATAATTTTTTTTATTAGATAAGTAGGGGAGGGGCTTTGAACCATTACAAAAATGAAAAATAGAGCCAAACAACTGAGTAATATAGATTGGAAAAACACAACAAACCAGACAGAAACAACCAGTCTAAACAAACAACACATAATAGTTCAAGGAGCAGCACTTGAACCAAGTAAACCACTAAGGTTGAGTTAAATGAGATTGTGACCTTAGAAGGATGTTTCTTCTTTCTATGAACCATAGTCCATTGAGAATTAGAAACTAAAATCGATAAATTTTGATCAAAAGGGGAAGACTCCCCTCTAGAGTAGAAAACCAGAGGAAAAATTGAAACACCAGGTACAACATCCAAAGCCAAGACTGAATTTACAAGACTTACTACAACATTTTCCAATACATTGGCCTCAAAGGAGGTAGCAAAAATGACATTAGGGACAACTAAATCCAAAGGCCGCTCAATAGTATCCCCAAGAGGAACAACACCCACCACAATTAAGTTAGGTGGAGCAAAAACTGGCATTTGAGGAGCAACATCCATCACAACACTCATATTAAGCTTCATGGAAGGGGAAGCATGCCTAGATTCATCATCAGAAGAATAAATAGAGTCAGCCATATGGTGAACTGCTAAGTGTTCACAAAGTGAATTCTTTCACCATGTAGAAGAAGAAACAGGGCGGGAGCTTTTAGAGCAGTCACGAGCCAAGTGGCCAATAGCAAAACAATGAAAAGGAAGACCTTCATAATCCACAAGTTGAGACCAAGACCAACCATTAATTTGTAGCATAACCTCTATAGGTAAAGCCTTCGATAGATCAACCTCCACCATAATCCTAGCGAAGGAAGTATGAGTGAAATTCTCGGAAGCACTATCCACTTTCAAAAATCTTCCAATAGCATTACCAATACCCTCATAGGAAGAAGAACACTAGAACTATAAGGAAAAATAGGGAAATCTTACCAAATAGGCATCACATCCAAAGGTTCTTTCAAAGGGTTAAAAGAAAAAACCCAAGGTCTCAAGGAAATGGGATGAGAATCCCACATCCACAGACCATGAGCTAAAATAGCTTGCCTATCTTTAGGAGAATTAAAACTCACTACAAAAAAAACCCCTTGCAGAAGGGTAAATCTCCATCATGCCATCCACCCAAGGAGACTAGTGATTGGTAGTCCAAAGGTGCAAGTTAGGAAGTGAAGGCCACAAGCGACAAAATCTGCAAATAAGAGCATTTTTGGAATATAAATCTACATTATCAAAAAATTCCTTACCAAGAGAAACTACAACATAATGCATAGGCTACAAAACACCCTCTCGAGGTCTCTTAGACTTCACAACATCAGCATAAGCAAACTGCCCCTCCCGAGAGGATGGGGACAACCTAGAAATAGTAGCTCCAATAGTCTCATCAACCCTAGGAGGTGAAGAAAATGCAGCATCATTAGGGATCCTAGTAGATTTTGTTTGGGGATTAGAATGAGCACTAAGTGTTCTAGGAGAGAACAAGGATGCACCAATCACCCCCTCGGTTGGGGACGAGCCCGCATCCACAACAGCAGAACTAGATGGGGAAGAACCCGCGACCTCCCCTAAATGAATCTTTCACTCTATACATAGAATAGATCTCTTCCCATCTAGGACCATGCCACACAATAGAGGATACGTTGCTAGAGATGTCTCCATAGGAAGGGGAGAGCAGGAGTTGTCTACAATCAGTTTGTAGCCAGGTGAGAGGGGTTGTGCAACCTAGTGGGAGGAACCCAGGGTAGAGGAGTTCAAAATCTACGCTGGGTGGGAGAGATGAGAAGCTTCCATTGGGAGACAAACTGCTCTAGTTCCACCTATGATCAATAATGTTAAATGCACACTAATTTGTAGTATCTAGTGTTTTGGTGGTCCATAAGATCATTTTTCAAATGATAATTTTTACATGTTTTTTAGAATGATTTATTCATATATATTTAGTAGGTTTATTCTGTTGTGCTAGAATATGATGATGGAAAAATTTAGGAAAAGGTTGAACATATATTATGCATGAAAGATAATGCTTGCATCTTGGTCAGCATGATGTTTCTGGTTTCTCCTTGGTGGTGTATCAATGTTGAACAGTTGACAATTTTGGTGGTGTTGATGTAGTTTGGGTCAAAAAGCTTATTTCCTTCATGTGAGGTTGATCTTGTTTAATTAATTTTTCCATGGAGAATGTGCTACAGTGTGATTAGGCCCTATTATTCCATGTGTTTATTCATAACCCTCTTTCTTCTCATGATGCATGTGATTGAAGCTGACCTATGTTGTATCATTTGTTTCATCTAATGGTCATCTTGGAAGCTAGTATAATTAGAGTTGTGTGTTGTTGTAGAGGATATTTATAGAAGATAAAAATAATTTATGAATGAATTGAGGTATGAAGAATTGAGATTGAGCAGTATATTACAGATGAAGTGTGTGAAGTTAGTGTGAACAATTATTTGTGCGAAAAAGGAACTAGAACATCAACATATATTGGATGCTTCTTTATAGTAGTTCATATTCATAGCTCTCATTATAATTTTCATGTATCTTGCTTTGAGATAATGTTTCTCATCAACTCCTTGTATCTTTCTCTAAGGTTGCATGCCTTAGTCTCAAAGTCCATAGGTAGTAAGCCTTAAGCAACATTGTAATCTTTGTAAGCAGTGAGCTCCACATATTATGAGTTAACTCTCATCGTGGTTTTTCTCTCATTGGGTTTTCCACATAAAAAAAATTGTGTCCTTGTGTTTATTTTATTCTCTTCTTTGATTTTATACATGGTGTGATGTTTAATTTGCAAATGTGAATGGTTAAGTTTTAATTTATGTTGATTCACCCCCCTCTTAGCACTATAATGTGTTCAAAAATTGGTATTAGAGCCAAGTACCTTTGAGATTCTTAATAGTTGAGGTAGATCCTACACTTAAACACATGGGATCTATAGAAAAGATCAATGATATGTTCATTCTAGAACCAAATCTAGAATTAATCAAACCTGAAGATTAGGACATTAATCCAGATGATTGTGAAGTTGATTTTGAAGGAGAGCTCTTGTCTTCTTTTGAAGATATAGACTAAGCAAGAATGAAAATGATCAAATATTAGTGCAAGCTTGAAAAATTTAAAGAGACAATTGATAAATTCAAGGAAAAATATAAAGAATCAAAAGAAGAGATTGAAAAATTGAAATATCAAATAAAAGGAGGAAATGCATGTGAGACTAAAGTCAAAGAAGCTAAAGATGTGATCTCAAATTTAAAAGTAAAATTTGAAGAAGGAAAGAGGATTGAGGATTACTTGAATACCAAGCTCAATGATAAAAATATTGAGTTTTTAAAGCTTCAGGAAGAGATTGTCTCTGTGATAAAAAAAACTTGAAAAATAAAAAGAGTAAATTGACAAAGGTCTAAAATTGAGAGGAGGTTCTATACTTCTTGATGAGTTGATTACCTCTCAAAATCCATCTAAAGATAAGTTTGGACTTGATTTTGAAAAAGGGAAAAGTACTATGAACAATGCACATGCTAACCTATATGATAACTTCAAAGTAGAAGGAATGCCTAAAACAAGGGATGAGAAAGCTTGCATTGGAAAACCTAAGCAAAAATACTATGAAGATGTAGATAAAAATAAATATAGTAAGAAAGAAGGAGGATTCATTCTTTTTTGGAACAAGAAAAGGAACTTCAGAAATCGTACCCATAAACAAATCAATCCTATCAAGTTCAATGGCAACTATTATGCTTGTAATAAGTTTGTTCATAAGGTAGTTGAGTTTAGATGCAAGATGAGTCAGGATTCATTTAGGCCTACAAGGTATAATTATGAATTCTCAATCATTTCATGGTCAATGCTAATCTTGCAATAAATTTGGTCACAAGGCTAATGAATGCAAAAGTAAAATGATAAGGAATAGTACTGCTAGGACTTCTCAATCCTTCTATGGTTACTACTACACATGAAACAAATTGGGTCTTATAGATTTTTATTGTAGATCCAATGTGAGAAGAAGTAATTATCCTTCACAAGATAGTATCTCTTTCTATAATTGTAATAAACTTAAACACATTACAAGGTTATTCAAGGGAAAGAATGCAAGATATTTTTCTCCTCAAAAGAAGTTTGACATTGGTAAGAAAAAGAAGGAAATTAAAAAGTGTGGCAGAAGAATGAAGAAAGTGAAGTAAAGAGTGAATTTGTACCTCAACATGGTGTAGATGAATCCTTTGATAACTGAAAGGAAAGTATTGGGTAAGGGGAAGTAGCAATTGCAAATATTTTCAAACCCTTTTAAAGAAAAAAAAAATCAATTCTTCATCATAATGGTTATTGGTGACATGGATATGTTTACTTAAGGTTCCAGATAAAATACACTCTCTATGGAAGTGTGCTAAAAGATTATAGATCTTTGTGATATCATAGATAGTAAATACATCAAGTGTATGCAAGTGCTAAGGAAGAGAAGAAGATTTTTAGTGTGTTGTATGCAAACCCTAAGAATAATTTTCACATTTATTTCTCTAGTTTTTCTTGTAAAACCATAGTATTAGAAAGTGGTATCATGGTTACACCAATTTGCATTGATGTTTTTGAGAGGCCAAGGCCTAAATACTAGAAGTTTCTATTAAAAGAAATGGAGGTGGACAAAGATGAATTTTTTTTCAAAAGTTCAAGTGGATTTTGTGTACTACAATGATAAAAGGATTTACATCCATGCCTAGTTCAATGAGATTAAACACACCTCTTCCTTTGAAATGGTCCAACATGAGCTGCTAAATGAGAATGGAGTATACAAGCCATAGTATGTGAATATTGCTGCAAAAGGGTTGGACATCTGGAAAGATTTTCAAGACTTCTATGAAAGCAAGGAATGGGTAAGAATTATCTTGAGCCGCATTCATGGGGATTTAATTTAGCTTGAAAAAACCCTACATGATAACAAAGGATGAAATTAGGGTAGTTATTTGCATTTGTTCCCCTAGACCAACCTTGGTGCTAAAATTTGTGAAGAATGAAATAGTCATGGAGCTCATCGGTGCTCAATTTGATAAGAGAACCCTAATAGTTAACGATATCATTGATCTTGGTGTCTGGTATGTATCAATGGGGATTGCATATAATATAGACTTTGCAAAATGAGAGGGGTCAGCCACCACCATCATAATTCACACCACACCTCAAATGGTAAGAGAAGGTGCCAACTTTGATATATTTGAGTTGTTAAGAGAGCACCTAATGAAGAACCTAAGGAGAAAAAAGAAACAAATAATAATTTCAGGTTTGGTTCTTTGATTATATACCTTACTTTCTTATTTTTGAATGAGTTACTTGGTTTTAAGGGTAAAATGTGGGACTAATTCACTCCGATAGCAACACAGATTAAACAATATATGAAAAGTTTAAAGAATGAGTAATCCTACACTACTTTCTATTAGGGATTTTTCAACAATTTATAAAATGAGATGTAAAGAAGATATAGGATACAATGTAGCTTGGTCTAGAAGCATGAAAATGAGATAACTTTAATGGTAAACTAGGATCATTGTTTTATGAAATTAGTGGAACCTAGAACCTAATGGATATGTGAGCTAGATCTTATGAGGTTAAGAATGAATTTGTACAAGGTTATATAGATATTGTATTTTCAAAACCTAAGGATCCCAAAGTAAAAGGATTTGGTACATATATAGAAATTATGGATGAGATCTAATAGAAGTAGATAGAAGAAGTCCGTTGAAAGAAAGTGGAAAGAGTGTTTAAGGAGATTGGTGTGAGCCATGGTATTCAAAGATAAAAGGTAAAGATGTGCTCCGCAAGATATTGGGTACTTCTTTGATGACTAAATTTGATACCCCTACAAAGGTTTCCATTGCCAAATCTATTCCTCTAGAAGTTAGTCAAGGTCCAAGGATATCAAGTAGATCTTCCTCTATTGCTACATTTGCTCCACAACCCTCTGAGTCTACACAAACATTTATTAATAAAAGGAATGATACATCTGCAACTCCTTTAGAGAAAAAGTTCACTAAAGATGGACATGCCATGCCTAAATGAAAGGAAAATAGATAAAAGATAAATAAAGAAGAAACAAGGTATGTGCAAGATCATGATGGGCCAAAAAGTGGCGATATGATGGATATGTACATAGGGTATGTGGCTGACGACATTTTTTTTAACCAAAATTGATGAAACAAAAATGGTTTTTAAAGGAGATTCTCAACTTTCCACCAATATAAATTATGCTTTACTTTGAATTTAATAAATAATTATTATTCATTTTCTATTTGAATTACGACTAAAGTCCTGATTGAAAAACATTTGTAGCTTTCAAACAGTATCACTTTTTCTGAATCCAAAATATGTCACATTCTATGCTTCGCATACTATAGAATTAAAAAAATGAATTTCATGAAGTTTAGACCAAGTTAAGGTGGTCATACATACAAGTTTTTATATTTTTTAAAGGTTGTAATAAAAATTTCATAATTAATTATTTACTTCGAAAAAAATTACAAAAAAATATGCATCACATAGGGACATGAGTCTCTACTTATATCTAAAATCTTATAAAAAATATTATCATTTTATTGTGGTTAGGGTGGTTAGATAGACACCTACTTATTTTTTCCTAAAATTTAAGTACTTCATTGAAATTTCAAATTTTCACCAAATAGTTTTTTTTAAATAAATCTAGTAGTTTAGAAACTACATTCAATTTTCTATAGATTCTATTTTTACATATTTTTGAAATAATAAAGATAACTTATTCAAAATTTTATGTGAATTTTCCTAACTTTGATTTTTTTGAATTTTATAGCCACTTAAGGGTCTATTTTTTCCATGATGATCTTGCACATACCCATCAAATGATGTTGAAGAAGTTAAAAAGTAAGTTATCTCCCGATGAAAGAAGAAATGGAAGAAGATGTCAAAAGAGGAAATTGATCACAACCCTCTAGTTACACATAACCACTTGATTTTGGGTTCATCTTAAATATAATTATTTAGTATAGCCTACTAGATAGTACAGTGGAGCTACATGTAGATGTCTCTCTTGAAGACAAGAAAACAATTGAGAAGGTATTCATTGAATATATGCTCATGGAAAACATTTCCTTGAATGGTATTGATGAAAAAACTCTGGAAAGCTTTGTTGAGGCTTTGATACAAAGAAGAGAAGAATCTATCAAGGTGGATGGAGAAATAAAAAACAAGCAATTGACAAGCCTGGGGTTTGTGTCTCCTAGGAAGAAAAGAAAAATATTGTCTGGAGACAAGTCAAGGAGCTCCACACTAAAAAGAGTAGATCTACTAATGAGATTGGATAAAAGTATCAAATGTCAGATCCAAAATGAGATTGAAGAGGCTACAAATAAAAATATCAATGCTTTGCACAATGAAGTTGATAGTTGATCCATAAGCACCTAATCTTGAAAACACAAATGAGAAAAACATTTCTAGTTAAAAATAAGTACAAGGACCCTATGGATTGCAAGGAGAATATTTCTCTAGTGTGCATGAAGGGCAATCAGTCTCCAATATGGAGGTAGAAAAAGAAGAACAAAAATATTTATATGAAAAGAAATCCAAAATCCTAGAAGAAATGAAGATGGTTGAGGTGACTTCTAAGGATAAAGTTCCTTCAGATGACATTATTCTAGAGGATATACCTAATGTGTCCACCCAAGACATAGATCTAATTTTTTTTAGGGCAATGTGATTGATTGTGATGTAAAGAAAAATGAGGAGACTACTCCTCTGGTGAATATTAATGCATAAGGTGTAGAAAATCAATGTGATTTTTGTATCCCCCTACGAAGAGTTCAAGAAATGATGAACAAAAGAAAGGGGACAATCTTGAAAATGTTTAGGATGCACAAAAGGTAGAGGAGAAGAAAGATGCTTTTGTAGGTCAAGGTTATTCTTCATCAAATTATTTCAAGGACCTACTAGGGATACAGATGCAATTTCAACTTGTGGTAACACCCTAGCTTTGGAAATTCCCACTAATGAGGGGCAAGTTGATTTTTCAAAAATTTCTCCCCTTCATAAGTTACAAGTTGGTGGAATTCTCCATGCCTCTACAAGAAAGGAGATTTTTCAGGAATACTTGAAGAAGACTAGTTTAATTGATGATGTAGTGAAAATTATTCAAGAAGGTTTACCAAAGGTAAACATAGAACCTTCCTTGCCTATGGAATATAAGTTGAAGCTATTAATAGATTATTTTTAGAATCATTCTTCATGCATCAAGCAAGAGGATTTGATAAAGGTAACTGGTAAAACAATGGTTGAAGTATTTAACTAGTGTACAAGTGCACACAATAAATTGCAAGAAATATTATAATAGATTATATAATATTTAATAAATAATATATAGTATATTATGTATTAACATGTATGCATAGGGGAAGCTTAAAATATTATATAAAGGAAACATATATCCATTTATAACAAATATCCATTTGTGAGCACGTACAAATCTGCACACATTCTAAACTCCATAACATGGGTTAGTTCATGCAAACCTACAAATAATCCTATGATATAATACACCATACTTCATAAACAAAATGACAAAATAAACTAATTGAAAATATCAAAGAAGCACAATTCATACCTATCTCATAGTGTATTGGTGTCACTTTGTTGTGAGAAGTGACCCTTTCCAAACCCTTGACAAGCTCAATGATAAAATTCCTTGAAGATGAAGTGGAAAAAATTAGCTCTCAATATGAAGAAAGTAACTTTGCATGAAATTGTGGATTGTGGATGAAGATACTACGATTGTGGATCCTTGAATGAAGGATAGCCTCTCCATTTATAGAAGATTTTGATGAAAGAAGAGGGAAGAGGGATGAATGTACAAAAACCCAACCAATAGGAAGAAGCCACTTGTCACCATGTAAATGGGCCAAGGATGTGCAAGTTTTGAGGAATGTGCCAATAAATGACATTAGGTGGCCTTTTCAAATTTCAAATTTGGCTTGTTGGAGGGAGAAGAAGGGGTCTTAAATGCCAAGTGGGGAACATGTAAGAGGGGAGTTAATGCTATGTTGGAAGGGACAAGGCAACTTGATTTGAATTCAAAATTTGAGAGAATATTCTCTATTATGCCATGTTGATGGAAAATGAAGATTTAATAAATTAATTAAAATCTTTTATTTGTGTTGCAAGTGGGAAAAGCTAGAGGATGGGACTTGCATTAAGATTAGATTTAATCCTAATTTAGTTAACTTAAGTGAATATTAGGTGATTTGACCTTTTTGATTTAGATTTATGGATTAAACTAAATAAAAAAAGAGATGGAAAATGATAAAGATTTAGTTAAATAAATATTTTGATTTATTATAGCTAAGGGGGATAATGTTAGTGTTTATTTAATTTAAATGGAGGACCTTAGAGATAAATCAAATAAACTTTATTTATTTAATGAATCGATTTAGTTAAATGCAATATGTTAATGTTGCATGTCTACACCATTATAAATGGATATTCATTACCAATGGATATCTATTTGTTTTAGTTTGTTATAAACCAAATATTAATATCTATGCATAGGGGAACCTTCAAATCTTAATATACAAGAAAAAAATATCCTTTTTCTTTAGTTTTTATAAACCAAATATTACATAATATATTGTATATTAATATATCATATTTAATGTATTATATATTATATATTACATGATATCTATTATATAATATATAATAAATAGTATATTTAATATATATTATATATAATATACTCTCTCTCTCCCTCTTTCTCTCTCTTAGGTGTCCCCCTTCAAGTCCCCCTCTCTCTCAAGTCTCTCCCTCCCATCCTATATCCATCCCACAATCTCTCTCTATCTACCTCTTAGGTCTCTCTCTTGGGTTTCTCCCTCCTACTCTACCTAGATAACTCTCTCTATCTCTCCCACTCCCTCTCTCTCTTTCCCTCTCTCTCCCTCCCTCTCTCTCAAGTCTCTCCCTTCCTATATTCCTTCATCTCTCTCAGGTATCTCTCTATCTATCCTTCCAACCCTCCCTCTATCCCTTCCACCCTCTCTCTCAAGTCTCTCTCTCTCTAAGGTCTCTCTCTCCTTCTCAAGTCTCTCTCTTAGGTCTCTCTCACTCTCAATCTCACTCAAAGATATTTCTCTATCCCTCCTTCTCACACCTATATCTCAAAAATATCCCTCCCACCCCCTATCCCTCTCTTAGCTCGCTCCCTCCCACCATAACTAGATAAATCTCTCTTCCTCTCAAGTCTCTCTCGCTCTCTCTCCCAAGTCTCTTCCTCCCATCCTAACTAGATAAATCTCTCTCCCTCTTAGGTCTCTATCTCTTTTTCTGCTCTCTCTTTCTCTCTCTTGTCTCTCCCTCCAAATATCCCTCCCACCCTAACTAGATAACTCTCTCTCTCTCTCTCTCATCTCTCTCTCACTTTATTTCTCCCAACCCCTTCTCTTTCTCAGGTCTCATGTCTCTCTCCCTCTCTACTCTCTCTCTCCCTCTTACCTATCTCTCTCTCTCTCTCTATATATATATATATGGTTTCTTCCTCCCACCCTACCTAGATAACCCTCTCTCATTTCTCTCCCTGCCACCCTAACTAGATAAACCCCCCCTCTGCCTTAGGTCTCTCCCTCCCTCTATCCCTCAAAACCCCCCTCTCTCTCCTTTCTCCCTCCCACCTTCTCTCTCTCTACCTCTCATATCTCTCTCTTTGGTATTTTCCCGCCACCCTACCTAGATAATGCTCTCCCTCTCTCTCAAGTCTCTCCCTCCATCTATACCTCCCACCTTACTTAGACAAAGTTCTTTGTCATTCCAACCCCCTCTCTCACACTCCCTCTCTCTCTCCCTCTCTCACAAGTCTTTTCCTCCAAAAATACCTCCCATACCAACTATATAATTCTCTCTCCCTATCTCTTTCTCTTTGGTATCTCTCTCTCTCTCTCTCTTTATCTCAGGTCTTATTGGATATTTATGTCTCAATCATCACAGGCTGTAACCTCTACTGGGCCAAAGTTTGTGTGACATCCATGAAGTCTAGCCAACTAGAAGTTTTGAATCTTGTTGAACAAATCAGGTCACTGTGACATTACAAGAGTCTTGTCGAAAGCTTTTACTTTGGAACCTATTGCTTTGACAAGAAGCAGTCGCTGTGACATCTTACTGCATGGAGATCTCTCGTCAATAGACCATTCAATCGCATATCGGGATAACCTACAGTGGTTTGGTGAGAAGTTTTATTGAGATATTAAATTCTCGTTGATAGTATGTCATATATTGTGGTCTTCGGCGTATCTTATATTCTATCGGTAAGAAGTCTTACTGATGTGCAAATGTCTCACTGACGGAGGTTCAAGTGTTGGTCATCCGAGTAACACAAAGGATGTCAGGGAGATCTCTTAGTGACTGAAGAATGTCATACTGATAGCATATGATTGTTGGTGTAACCCAAATGGTCTTAGGAAGATGTCCTAGCGAACGATGAAGGTCTCCCCAATGGGAACACATATGGTGTCTTCGTGGTAACATAAAAGATCTTAGAGTAAAGTCTTAGTGAAGGATGTATGTCTTGGCAACTATTGATGGCTTTGGGGTGACTCAAGAGATCTCAGTGAAAAGGTCTCTTGGTGATAATGATATGTCTTGCCGACTATTGTTTGGCGATTGGTATAACATGTGACTTTGGTATCATCTCCTAGCAAAAGCGATGAGTCTCGCCAGCTGGTGGATGCTTCGATGTAACGTAAGGAGACTCGGTTGAAGGTCTTGGCGAGAGTGGTATGTCTCACCGATAGAAAACTGAAGTCTATGTAACATGTGAAGCTCGGTAAAATGTCTTGCCAATGAGAAAGCTCTTGTCGATAGGAATGAAATGGATATTGGTAGTTTTGGGATGACTTTTGGCATTCGCTATTTCATCCTGTCGATTATTGGAACCTATGTTGATGTCGATATGAAGCTATTAGCATCGGGGAGACACGGTTAGTGTCTCCCCAACATGCCAAAATAGATTGAAGTCATTTGACTGAGTGAGAATTTCCTATGTGGCATCTCGTGGACCAATAGGAGAAGTTGAATCTAAACAGTTGGAAGATAGTTCATTATGACGGTTCTGTGAGGAAGTTCAACAGATAGGAAATGCCATGAATATAGTTTGTAGTTGTAGATGCTCGATGGTTTAACTGTTGGTTCGATTGTGAATAGTTCTAATTGTATCAGAGTGAATTCTATTTTGTGAAGACTGTAACGTGAAGGTTCCTATACAAGATTGATCATAGTGAATGTTGTTGTAATATGACATCAGAAAGATAAGTCTGAAACTTGTATGTAATCTTTATTACTGTAATACAAAGTGATTTCTCTTGGTGGGGTGGGTTTTTCTCTCGTAAGGGTTTTCCCACGTATATCCGGTGTTCATCTGTGTTTGTCTAATTCTCAGTTTCTTATATTTATTTCAAAGTGCATCTTAATTGAACTGTAATTGAAACATTAAAAGTATATCTGCATTCTTTCCTGAGTCTTTGACGTTAGGAGAGTTGTTTCCACATATAATTTTCCTTACAAGTGGTATCAGAGCCTGGCCAATTGTGTTATCCTTGTGGGTATGTTGGGTTTTTTGAGTCAATTTATGTTCAATGGGAGTCTTGTAGAATTTTTTCAATTTCTAATTATAGATTGAGATGGCTAGCACATCAGAAAAGTTTGAAATAGATAAGTTCAATGGCAGCAATGTTGAGTTGTAGAAACTTAAAATGGAGGATCTTTTAGTGGATCGTGATTTGTGGCTTGCAGTGTCTGGAACTAAACCTACAGGCATGAAGCAAGAAGATTGGGACCTTGTAGATAGAAAGTCTAAGGGGCTGATAAGGCTCTGTTTGGCAAACTCTGTTCTTCTGAATGTACATGAGAAGAAGATTGCATCTTCCTTGTGGAAGAGACTGGCATCTATTTATCAAGGGAAGTCCTTGGTGAATAAACTGTTCCTGAGGAAGAAATTGTACTCTTTGAGAATGTAGGAAGGAGGGTCTGTAGCTAATCATTTGAATGCATTTAATATGCTAATTGCTCAATTAACATTTGTTGGTGTAAAAATTGAAGAAGAGTATTGATGTATGCTGATATAGTGTTCTTTACCAGATTCATGGGATCACTTGGTGATGGCTATTGGGAGTACAACATCCAGTTTCAAGATGGAAGATGTTGTTGCATCTTTGTTGTTAGAAGAGATGAGAAGGAAATCTTCTAAGATGGCTAAGGAAGCTCTTGCTGTTAGAGGAAGATCAAAAGAGAAAGGCAAGAAGAAGGACAAGAAGTCCAAATCAAAATCAGAAGGGAGATCAAAGTCTCCTGGCAAGAAGTCTAAGGTGAAGTGTTGGAACTGTGGGCAACCTGGTCACGTCTGAAAGGATTATAAAGAGGATAGGAAGAAGAAGTATTCTTCCGACAATGACTCTTCTCATAGTGATGCAGATGCCTTCATTGCAGCCTTGGCTACACAGGCATAAGATGATGTCTGGCTGATTGATTCTGGAGCATCTTTCCACATGACATCTCACAAAGATTGGTTCACGAAGTATGAAGAATACGATGGTGGAAAGGTGTACTTGGAAAGTTATTCAACTTTGGAGATAGTTGGCTATGGAAGAGTTAGAATCAAATTTCCCGATAGCAGAGTGAAGGGAATCAATAATGTAATGCATATACCAGGTCTGGCTCAAAACTTACTTTCTGTAAGTATGCTAAATGATATTGGAGTGCAAGGTACGTTTTCTAGAAATGGCTACAAGATGATTAGAGGCTCTATGGTGCTGGCTAGAGGTGCTCGAATTGGTACCTTGTACAAGCTGGATGCACAGACTGTTCAATGTAACAGTGTCTCTGTAAAGTCACAGAAAGCTACTCATGGAGGTGAAGAGGGAAATATCCCTAATTATGTAAACTCTATGGAAGTAAAACTTTCAACAGAGAAGACTATGCTTTGGCATAATAGGCTAGGCCACATAGGAGAAAAAGGATTAAAAACCTTGAAGAACAAAAACCTGGTTGAGGGGCTTCAACATTGTAACCTTGAATTTGAATTCTATGAACACTGTATATATGGAAAGTAGCACCATGTTTCATTTTATTCCAGTCCTCATAAATCTTTTGGTTTGCTAGATTATATTCATTTTGATGTATTTGGTCCAATGAATGTTTCTTCTTTGTCTAATTCAAGATACTATGTATTGTTCATTGATGATTATTCGAGAAGAACATTTGTTTATTTTCTAAAAATTAAATCAGAAGTATTCAATCAATTTAAGGAATTTAAGAACCTTGTAGAAAATTGGACTGGAAGAAAAATTAAATGCTTAAGGACTGATAATGGCGGTGAATTTTGTTCTGATGAATTCGAGAGGTATTGCAAAGACCATGGGATTAAAAGACATAAGACTACACCTTATACTCCATAGCAGAATGGAGTTGCAGAAAGGTTCAATAGGACAGTGATGGAGAGAGCACGAAGTATGCTTAGTAGTGTTGGCTTGGAAGAGAAGTTATGGGTTGAGGCTGTATCTACTGCATGTTAGCTAATTAATAGTTCTCCAAATTCTACTCTTGTTGAGAAAACACCTCTGGAAGTGTGGTCTCGTAAGAATCCCTCTTTAAGACATATTTGTATTTTTGGCTGTGAGGTATATGCTCATGTTCCGTATGAGAACAGATCTAAGTTGGAGAACAAGGCTGTCAAATGTATTTTTATTAGCTATAGTGCTGGCATAAAAGGATACAAGCTTTGGAATCCTGATACAGAGAAGGTTGTATACAACAAAAGTTTAATCCTTTGTGAGCTAAAACCTTCCACCTTGGATCTGCAGTCAGAGATAAAGTCAAAAAACAATAAGGATGTAGTTGGAATTCCTCCTACTCCAGAGAAAGAGGAATTGAAGATTCAAAATTTACCTAAAACTAAGGAGAGCTCAAGTAGTTCTAAAAGTTCTGAAGAAGAAGAACCTCAGTCTCAGCAAGTGAGGAGGTCAACCCATGAAAGAAAACAACTAGATAGGTATGGGTTCTCTTTGATAGATTCTACTTGTGCCTATGCTTTAATTTCTAGCACTAATGAGCCTAGGACTATAAATGAGGCATTTAAAATGTCTGATTCAGACTCTTGGTTAGAAGCCATGAATGAAGAAATGGCATCATTAGAAAAGAATGAAACCTAGAGTTTGGTGCCATTGCCTAAAGGCAGAAAACTTGTTGGTTGCAAATGGGTATTCAAAAATAAGATTTGTTTGGATGGTAGTGTGGAAAAAGGGTACGTGCAGAATCATAATGGAAAAAATAGGCCCTTAAGTGGCAAAAAATTTAGAAAAATTAGTGTTAGGCAACTTGACGTAAAAATTTGAATAAGTTATCTATATTATTTTAAAAATATGTAAGAATAGAATTTGTAGAAAATTGAATGTAGTTTCTAAACTACTAGGTTTATTTAAAAATAAATAAAATCTATTTGGTGAAACATTGAAATTTCAATGCAATAATACTTAAATTTCAGGGAAAAAATAAGAAGTAGATGTCTGTCTAATCACCCTAACCATGATAAAATGATAATATTTTTTTATAAGATTTTATATATAAGTAGAGGACTCATGTCCAGATGTGATGCATATCTTTTTGTAGTTTTTTTCTAAGTAAATAATTAATTATTAATTTTTTATTACAATTTTTAAAAAATATAAAAACTCGTATGTCTGACCACCTTAACTTGGTCAAAACTTCATGAAATTTAATTTTTCTTTTTTTAATCCTATAGTATGTGAAGCCTAGAATGTGACACATGTTTTAGATTAAAAAGATGTGATACTGTTTGCAAGTTATAGATGTTTTTCAATCAGCCTATCGATTAGGACTTTACTCATAATTCTAATAGAAAGTGAATAATAATTATTTATTAAATTCAAATTAAAGAATAATTTATATTGGTGGAAAGCTGAGATTCTCCTCTAAAAACCCTTTTCATTTCATCAATTTTGGGTTAAAAAAAGTCGTCAGCCACATACCCTACAAATACGCATAATATTGCCACTTTTTGGCCCATCATGATCCTGCATATACCCAAAATATAAGGTGAGGTTGGTTGCAAAGGGTTATTCCCAGGTAGAGGGAATTGATTATGGGGAAATATTTTCTCCTATAACTAAGCTGACATCTATCAAATTTCTTTTGTCACTTGCAGCAGCGTATGATTTAGAGGTCTAACAGATGGATGTGAAGATGACATTTCTTCATGGTGATCTTGAAGAAGAAATCTATATGTCCCAGCTTGAGCATTTTTTTGAAAAAGGTAAAGAGAAACTGGTTTGAAAATTAAAGAAGTCTCTATATGGGTTAAATCAGTCACCTAGAATGTGGTACCAGAAATTTGATACTTTTGTATTATCTTTCCAATTTGTGAGATCAAAGTCTGATCATTATGTCTATTATAAAGCTGAAAGTGATCAAGTTATTATTATTGCTCTCTATGTTGATGATATGTTGTTCATAGGCAATAGTAAGCTAATGATTTTTGATCTTAAGTCTCAGTTGTCTGCTAAATTCGAAATGAAAGATCTTGGTGCAGCAAGGTATATTCTAGGGATGGAGATAACAAGGGATAGGGATAGTAGAAAACTTTGGCTCAGTCAAATAAGTATATCAAAACTGTTCTAGAGAGATTTTGCATGAATGATTGCAAGCAGTTAGTTGTTCCAGTCTTACAGGGAATGAAGCTATCTATTGAAGACTACCCAAAATCTCCTACTGAGATGGAGGACATGACCAGTGTATCCTATGCTAGTGCAGTAGGAAGTCTTATGTATACAATGGTCTATACAAGGCTAGACATTGCCCAAGCAGTGGGAGTTCTTAGTCGGTTTATGGCTAATCCTGGAAGAATACATTGGGATGCTGTGAAGAGAGTGTTTAGATATTTGAAGGGTACTTCAGATTTTTCTTTGTGTTACCATGGGAACTTAGTTGAATCACAGAGGACTCTCAGCATTTGTGGACATGTATATTTTGATTGGGCAAGGGACATTGATAGCAGGAGGTCCACCAATGGATACATTTTCATGTTGAATGGTGGTGCAGTGAGTTGTATGAGTAAGTAGCAGGCTGTAGTTGCTTTGTCCACTATAGAGGCTGAATACATGGTAGCTACTCATGCTTGTAAAGAAGCAATTTGGTTAAAACATTTGTGTTCTAACATTGGTTTTGATGCAGGGAAAATAACTATTTTTTGTGATAGTCAGAGTGCAATTTTTCTGGCAAAGAATCCTACTTTCCATGCCAGGACGAAACATATAGATGTACAGTACCACTTTGTACGAGATATGGTGGAGGATGGAAAGGTTAGTTTGGAAAAATTTGATATTCTCAAGAATGTGGCAGATGCATTGACGAAGCCAGTGAGCATAGACAAGTTCAGGTGGTGTGCCAGTTTGATGGGCCTCAAGGCCCATGATTTTTAGTAAGGTTGTTGTGCTTTGGAGGTGCCTGTGTGATCTTTGTCAAGTGGGAGATTTTTGGATATTTATGTCTCAATCATCATAGGCTGTAACCTCTACTAGGGAAAATTTGGTGTGACATCCATGAAGTTTGGCCGACTAGCAGTTTTGAAACTTGTTGAACAGATCAGGTCGATGTGACCTTGCAAGAGTCTTGCCAAATGCTTTTACTTTGGAACCTATCACTATGACAAGAAGTAGTCATTCTAACATCTCACCACATGGAGATCTCTGGCCGATAGGCCATTCAATCGCATATCGGGATAACCTATGGTGGTTCAGTGAGAAGTCTTATCAAGATATTAAAGTCTCACCGACAGTATGTTACATGTTGTGGTCTTCAGGGTATCTTATGTTCTATCAGTAAGAAGTCTTACCGATGTGCAAATGTCTCACTAATGAAGGTTCAACTATTGGTCATTAGAGTAACACAAAGGATCTCGGTGAGATCTCTTAGTGACTGAAGAATGTCATACCGATAGCATATGGTTTTCAGGGTAACCCAAATGGTCTTAGGAATATGTCCCAGCGAACGATGAAGGTCTCACCAACGGGAACACATATGGTGTCTTCGTGGTAACATAAAAGATCTCAGAGTAAATTCTTAGTGAAGGATGTATGTCTTGGTGACTGTTGATGCCTTCGGGGTGACTTAAGAGATCTCGGTGAAACCTCTTGGAAATAATGATATGTCTTGCCGACTATTGTTTAGTGATCAGTATAACATGTGACTTCGGTATCATCTCCTAGAAAAAGTGATGAGTCTCACTGACTGGTGGTTGCTTCGATGTAATGTAAGGAGACTCAGTGGAAGGTCTTGGCAAGAGCGTTATGTCTTGCCGATAGAAAATTGAAGTTGATGTAACATGTGAAGCTCGGTAAAACATCTTGCCGATGAGAAATCTCTTGCCGATAGGAATGAAATGGATATCGGTAGTTTCAGGATGACTTTTGGCATTCGCTATTTCATCCTACCGACTATTGGAACCTATGCCAATATCGATATGAAGCTGTTTGCATCAGGGAGGCACAGTTAGTGTGTCACCGACATGCCAACATAGATTGAAGTTGTTTGACTGAGTGAGAATTTCCTATCTGGTGTCTCGTGGATCAATAGGAGAAGCCGAATCTAAATAGTTGGAAGATAGTTCAATAGATAGGAAACACCATGAATATAGTTTGTAGTTGTAGATGCTCGATGGTTCGATGGTTGGTTCGATCAACAAGTGTGTGAACAGTTCAAATTGTATCAGAGTGAATTCTATTCTGTGAATACTGTAACGTGAATGTTCTTGTACAAGATTGATCATAGTGAAAGCTATTGTAATATGACATCAGAAAGATAAGTTTGAAACTTGTATGTAATCTTTATTACTATAATACAAAGTGATTTCTCTTGGTGTGGTGGGTTTTTCTCCTGTAAGGGTTTTCCCATGTATATCTGGTGTTCATATGTGTTTGTCTAATTCTCTGTTTCTAATATTTATTTCAAAGTGCATCTTAATTGAACTGTAATTGAAAAATTAAAAGTATATCTGCATTCTTCCCTGAGTCTTTGACGTTAGGAGAGTTGTTTCCACATCTAATTTTCCTTACAGGGCTCTCTCTCCCTCTTAGGTATCTCTCTATATCTCTCTCTCTGATCTCTACCTCCCACTAGGTACCTAGACAAGTCTCTTTCACTCCAACCCCCTCTCTCCCACTCCCTCTCTCATAGGTCTCTCCGTCTAAATATCCCTCCCATACCAACTAGATAACTCTCTCTCTCTCCATATCTCTCTATGGCTTGTCTCTCCTATTAGAACACAACAATCTACTAAGATGGGGGTGAATCGGTAGATTCTAAACTTTTAGCCTTCTTATCCTAAGTGTGGACACAAAACTTAAATCTTGATGTGCAGATTAAAACATAAAAGATATGACAAACACATGCACATAAAGGATCAACACATAATAATTTAGGTATATGTGGAAAACCCAAGATGGGATAAACCATGGTGAGAAAATGCTGCTAGGAGCTACTGTCCTAGTCCAAACTCATAAGGAAATATTTTGTTACAAACATTAAGGGCATCAACCCTAAGGGGACACCAATTCCCTGAATTGAGCACAAACTTAGTTATCTGATGGCAGCAACTAATAAGATTTACAACATAAAAGATGATTATTACAATTGGTTCATTAAGAGTTCACATTTCTATGCTATAGCTTACCCTATGACTACTCAAGTTTTTGTTGCTCTCTTAGCAGTCCACTTCTCTACTCTACACCCCATTTGTTCAACTTTGATCTTTCCTTCTTTAGTGCATTCTTGATCTACCTCAATGTAAACTTGTACACCTTTTGTAGATCTCTCCTTTTCTTTTAGTGAATTCTCTATCCACCTCAAGAGATCAGAATTACTTCTTCACTATACACACTCTCTCTACACTTAGACAATATCCTCATCATAGGTTTTGTGTAGTTGCTAGCCAATGAAGATTACCTTGGGATGCTCTATCATGATCAGATCTTCTTGTTAGGGGTGAGGATATCTTCTCCAATGTCATGTAGCTACATTAAGCTACACAATATTAAATTCTAGTTCAAATAATTTTTCCTTCATTCTCTTTCTATCAAACCCTAGAATCAAATATTAATTTAATGCATCTTTCTAATTATCTGATTTAATCTCAATCTGAACCACTGCAGCCATTTGTCCCATTGCTCTATGCATCAATTATCATCATATATGTCATTAATGTAGGTAGATCATTTAATTCTCACCTCCATATTGGTTCATAGGAAAAACCATGTTTACACAGACTTAACCATTTATGATCTTCACTTTCAAATCTGAGTCATCAATCAACTATCTTCACACCATGATCATGCATCCTTCATAAAACATGACCATTAGATAAACTATATTTAAATCTCTGTCATTGACCATTAGATAAACTATATTTGAATTTGGAGCACATTTTGGGACCTTAGTCATCGTGTATCTCTAGAACACTCAAGATATTCACATCCATTTCCTCATGAACTAAAAAGAAAATAGGTGGGGGATGTGCCCACTATTCTCTCTAGGTCATTCAATTATGTCCTAGGAACCCAAATTGTATTGATTATCAACCCCAAATGGTGAGTCAATTCTCAACAAGGAAGACCTAGGAGGGGTTACTTTAGGATTTGAAGGGCTCACAACCAAGAAAAAGCTTAGAAAATACAACTTAACATTCAACTCACAAAACCTAGTAATGCAAGCTAAATGATGAAATTATGCAATAGCAAGTTAGGGTATGTGTACCTGGGAAGTATGGAAATGAAAATAAGCTATCAAAATGTGCTAGGGATGACTAATATGCCCTTATTTCCTTATTAGTCCCGCTGATATTTTTTGGGGCAGATGTAGAATCTTTGGATGTCAGACCTGGATTCAAAATAATCTCTTAAAAATACCCTCGAGAGGACTAAGATGCCCTAAGTTTCTTATTATTCTTGATTTGAATTTCTAAAATCTCTGAATGTGGTCTCGAGGCTTGAATTCTTCTCCTTCTTTGATTTCATGTTCTGAAACTTCCATATTTGACCGGTAGGTGAGTTTCCATGAAGATGACAACTTTGCACTGCAACTTTGTAACTTTGCAACTTTTTATTTCAAATGATCTTCAAGTCTTCAACCTAAATCTACAATCACAAACACACAAGATAGGGAAAAATTGTTGATTGTTAGTGAATGGGGGTTTTCCTTGGTCAAACCCCTTGTTGGTAAATAAACCTTGAAATGAAAGGAAATGCAAGAGGGAAATGGTGGATGAAAAAAGTACTATGTTGTAATAAGGTGTTGTAAATATGCTTGAAATGGATGCAATGAATATGGTTCTTTACTCTTGCTTGAAGGATGTAGATATTGAATAAATCACATGCTTGAATCATAAACCCTACATCACAAATGTTAGTACAATAACAAATATGATGAAACAATATCCTTGATATGATTCTTGAATCTTGATGATGGATCCAAACAATTGATGAATTGCTCTTGATGAAGTCATATAAACATAGAATATGGGATTTGATTGAGAATTTTGAGGCTTTTAACATTTAGGTTATCCCACATTCTCAAAATTATATTGATGATCAAATGACTTTGATTAGTTCACAGTTTAAACCAGTTTCTAATTTAGAAATGAAGTAGAACATAGTGTAGATCATTATACAATTGACAATTCTCAAAAATGATTAGAACTAGAAAGTATTTGAGGATGATGTTTAGATTACCAATTTTTTACAGAAAAAAAAGAAAAGCCTCTGACTGTTTATAGTCCAAAGCTGGTCCCTCTAAACGGAAATTAATCCAGTTAAAAGGAAATAAGCTTCCTTGAGGTTTAATCTCTGTTGAAAATATTTTCAAATGTGAGGACACAACAAATAGAAAAAAAAGGTTCCCTGTAGATGAGAGATTATAAAGATCTCGATGTTAGAAGTGGTAGAAAATTAAAAAAGGAAAGGATGCTCCATAGAGGGACAAAGAAAGATTAAAAGGGCTATGTTCTAGTTATAATGGGGTCACAGCTTAGACCTATGATGATCTTAGAGGATACAATCCTAGCATAATTCAACATAATATAGACTTAGTAGAAGGTTCAAAGCCTATTTGAAAGAAGCAAAGGACAGTCAATCTGAAGGTCAAAGCATTGATGGCCTAACAACTCACTAAATTAATCAAATCAAGGATCATATATTCTATTAAACATTCCACCTAGGTGCCTAATTTTTTTCCAGTTCAAAAAAAGAATGGTCATATTTGGCTCTGTGTAGACTTTAGGGACTTGAACAAAGCCTCATTAGAAGATCACTACCCTTTTCCATTAATGGGGAAAATTTTACAAACTATGGCCAGATTAGAAATGTTCTCTTTGCTGCATGGTTTTTTGGGTTATAACAAGGTATCTGTCAAAGAAGGAGATCAACATAAAATGACATTCACCACTAAGTGGGGAGAATTTGCATACTTTAAGATTTTCTTCAGACTCTCCAATGTTTGTGCAACTTTTCAGTGAGCGATGGATATTGCTTTCAGAGGTTTAATTAATCAAATTATTTTAATATATCTAGATGACCTAACAGTCTTTTCAAAGTCAAAGGATGATCACTTTGATCATCTGGAGAAGTTTTTCTAGAAGTTTCAACAATTCATGATATCCTTAAATCCCAAAAAAATATGTTTTCAGGGTACCCAAAGGTAAGCTACTTGGTTTTATGATATCAAAGGAAGGAATAGCAATACATCTTGAAAGTGTGAAATCTATAATAGAGTTACCACTACTAGTCAACCAAAAGGGGTTATAGTCTTTTTTGGGGAAGATTAATTTTGTTAGATGATTCATTTCAGACTTCACAGGCATCATGAGACCCATTACATTGATGCTTAAAAAAAATATATATTCAAATGGACCACTAAAGGAAGGATTACTTTTGAGTGGATAAAGGCAGCCATCTCCACGGCCCCATACTTCTCCAAGGATTTTTTGCTCTACATTTAAAACGGCTAGTAGAAAATAACTTCGATGCTCACTCAAAACGATAAAGACAATAGCGAAGAGAATCCCATTGCATTACACTCCAAGATTCTACAAGGATGTGAGGCTAGGTACAATTTCATCGAGAAATAGGATTTTTCTATTGTTAAGAGCCTAAAGAAATTTTGCCACCTAGAATCGTTGAATACAATCACCATTCTCATCGCCCATCCTAGTGTTCAAGAGTATATCACTCAAGGAAAAATAACTGAGAAAAGGGCCAACTAGACCACCAAGATCTTAGAATACGATGTGGATATTAGACCAACCAAGCTAGTTCAGGGAAGAGGTCTGTGTGGATACCTTACACAAGATTAAAGTCCTTTAGAGAAGGAAGAAATTGACCAAGTTTATGCAAAATAGTTTGAGCTCGATGAATCATGGGTAGCTGACTAGACATAATATATGCAAAAGGGGTAGTATCTAATCAATGTTCCACCTCATAAAAAGTGATACTACCAACTTCAAGGCACCAGGCATGTAATACTTGAAGGAATCTTGTTTAAAATAAATTATGATGGTGTCCTGCTCAGATGCTTAAATAAGTCACAGGCAGAAAGAGTTTTGAATAAATTTTATAGTAGTCATGAGGGTGGAGATTTATCTGCCAAGACTAATAATTTGAAGATAATGCGGGTAGGATATTATTGGCCCTTCATGATTTACAAAGTGCACCATCTGGTGCAAAAGTGTACTTAGTGCCCATTTTTGTTGGCAAGCAAAAGAATTATGTCATGCCCCTAAGTTTGATTGTAACTGAGGAACCCTTTGCTCAATGGGGTTCAAGGATTTCATTGGATTGATAAATCATATTTCCAGCACAATCCATAAGCGGATACTTACATCAAATAACTATTTCACAAGATGGATGGAATCCATTTCTCTAAAAAATGCTACAGAAGGAAAAATTATCAACTTCCTTGAAGAGCTAGTAACCAGATTTGGTTTGATGAAAACAATCATATTCGATGACAAACAAGATTTTATGGGTTTAGGGATGTCGAATTTTTCTCTCAAACATAGGGTCTACCTTAAAACTTCATCAAATTACTATCCATAAGGAAATGGGCTAGTAGAGTTTAACAACACAAACATAATTAGGTTAATTAAGCACATCAGGTTAGAATGACAAAAAGACTGGTATAAACACCTGTGAGCTACTCTGTGGGCTGATCAAATTATTCCCAAGTAGATCTTGAAGGCCTATCCTTATGAGTTAGTATATGAAAAATAGATAGTTTCACCTGTCTCCATAGAGATCATTTCCTTCCAACTATTAAAAGCCCTGGAAGTTGAGGAAAGCAGTGGAATGGAAGTAATGTTGGTGAAACTCTTGAACCTTGAGTAAAATAGGGAAAAGGCATATGAGGCCATGGTTAGGTGCAAATAGATAGTAAAATGATGGTTCAATAAAGAGACCTCCAACCCAGATTTTAGGGAAGGAAGCCTAGAGCTAAAGTATGATGAGTACATTGCAAAATCGAGACAACAAACAAAATTTGAAGCACTATGGAAGGGACCCTTCCGTATTTTCACATGCAAGAAAAATAATGCATATGAGCTAGAAGATACATAAGGTAATATTTTGGGTATTCAAATAAACATTATTCATCTAAAATTCTTCCATTAAAGTGCATGATTTCTTGAAAAAATTTCACAGTTATGTACCATATGTAAATTTTTTTATAAAATATGTTTTTAAAAGTTTTGCAAATAATCCATTAGAATAATATAAAGAGAAAGAAGAAATGTATTATATATTATGTGCAATGAAAAATTTATAGTATAAAGTATGAGCCCGAGGCTTCGAGAAGCTTGAATTTTTTAGAACAAAACCAAAAAAGGATTACAATGCAATAGGAAAAAAAGGAGGCATGCTAAAAAGGTAATGAAATTAAAACCCTCCAGGCCATTGCTACTAAGTCAAAATGGAACTTTATCAGGTTCTTCTTCTTCTTCTTCAACACAAAGGAAAGGGGATCAAAAAATCATGGGAAAGCTTGGCATATAGAGGACCTTAGTCCTCATTCCCACGGTTATACACTAGAAACTAAAAATGCTTTTTCCAGTCCATCTCAGGAACATGCTCCATGCCAAAAATCCCTCAGGATGAAAGTAGTTGTAGGATGAGATAGTGAGAGATGCCTCTTGAGGTCAATGGTTTGAAAATAAGTATAGGTAGATAGATCACATCCTCCCCATAGTCGACGTGTTTGTGAAGGTCCACATGGCATTTAGAATACCACCACCAATGATGGCCACTTGAACAATTTCACCAAGCCCATCAAGATATAGAGAGTCGAACATGGCATGACATAGTGCAATTATCCAAGGCTTGGATATATCCAAGTCAATAAGGGAGGCCACAAAGCAAGAAACGACATTGGAGTTATAATGTGGCTAGTTCTTGTCCTTTACATAGTCTTTTCCAAGTTCCCACATAAATGCCACAATAATGAGGTGGTCATTCTTCCTCACTAGGTGCTTAATTCGATCACTGGTAACTTCACCCATGAAGGAGTATTGTGGCCTTTGTGGCATGATCCGAATGGGAGTGCCTAGGCCCGACGACATGATAGCAAACAAAGTAAAGCTAGAAGAACATGATACAGTGAAGAGAGCTTGATAACTAAAAAGATCTTTTGAAAGTGAATATTTCACTAAGGTGGGATAGCTATTTATAGAAAAAGGTGTGTTGGAAATCTCAACCAACCAAAAAAAATCACCCATTGGATGACAATGAAAAATATCCAAGCAACTAGAGGGTGAGAGATGAATCGAACAGAAAATTTGTCATCATTCCTAGAGAAATAAATTTGGGAGTTGGGAGTAAATGCTCATGTATGCTAATATTTTCCATGTATCCATTGTTTTCATAAATTCCAACTTGCTTATTTACATGAAAATATGTTGATTAACATGCTAAGTCCTGAAAAATTAAATAAGCACGTCTATTTGATGTACCTTACACTACTTAGGCAGGTTTCCCATGACTAAAATTGTTCCTTATAAAAACATAAAGCTTATTTGTTAATGAGGTAGCGAGGACAATGTACTAATTCCATTCTCGTAGCTATCTTGGAATTCCCTAGGGATATAGATCCCAAATCCACATATATCACCTCAATGGAAGCATTTAGTAAGCCAAAGGTAACAACAAAGTTTTAATACATGGATGTGCAAGGAGTATTGAATGCACCTAAAAGCAATTTTTGTTCAGTAGAAAAATGCAAGTAGTTTTTTCTAAGGAAGTTTTCTATAAATTTTCAAGGTACAACAATGGTGGAAGCATCAACTTCTAGAAGAAAGGTTGAACCCTCATCTAGAAACTAGGCTATGCTAATGTCTTTGGGAGAGACTCATTCACGAATGCACCAATGTCGAAGGAACAACATTTTTCCTATACCAAACTAGTAGAGGAAGGTGACCCTGTGAAGAAGGAGGCCATGATAGAACTTGTAGATAAAATTTTTGACCTAAAGGTGGTGGTGAACCCCAAAAGCTTGAGGGCAGAGCCTATTCAAAAAATGATGAAACATGGAGTAGTTGAAGGTTTTTCTCCACAATTCTAGGATTGTGGTTTTCCACAATTTATGTTTCATGCTATACACCCATTCACAGAGCTGGTAGATGCATGTGCCAGGAGGTTTGACAAAGAAAGAGGAGTTATAGTTGGTGATAGAATAAGGGTTACGATCGATGCAATAGCTATCTGGGATATACTATGTATCCCTTCAAACTAGGTCTATGAGAGTTTCAACCATAAAACTATGGAAGAGTTCTAGAACACGAGAACTAGACAATTGGCCTTTTAGGAGGATGCAATAGAGGAGAAGCTGGAAGGAGATCAAATCCTCTTTCCTATATCACGCGGGAAATTCAGAGTAGATCTTTAAGCCATTTCCACAATCTTGGCCTATGTCTATGATCATGACAATGATAGAGAAGTTCATCTTTTTCAGATGGGCTTGGCCTTTATACTGAAGAAAAAAAAGACCCCAAAATATTATAATTTTATAGAAATAGTAGCAAAAAAGATGTTGGAACAGTTGAGGAATTATGACAGAGAATGCAAATTTAGGTACCCATCTTTTATGGTGCATCTAATTTTACACCAAAACTCTAAGTTCCTTGATAGATACATGCCATTATTTAGGTTTGATGTAAAGGGGTCATACCAGCCAATTTCAGTTTGGACCCATGTGCTTTGAAAGACATGGGATTATTATTGGTTTGTAGAGAATTTTATGAGGAAAGTGCTCCAAGAATTATCCCCATGCCTTCCATGATGTTTCTCTCCTAAAGTCCTACAATGGATGAGGACCTCATAGGTCTTGATGGATTACTTTCTGGGAGATGAATTCACATTCATCATATTTCATGGTTTCATCAAGGAGCCTTTCAAGCTCCCCAAATTTATAATAGATAGGGTTTTTGCTTTGGAGGCATGTTGTTAGTTAACTATTTCCAACAACATCTATGGTAGCAGAAGGCACAAGACAGGGCTTTACTCGACTCCTCTTGCCATTACCGACAACCAAGTAACATTGATGAAAAGAAGGGTACATGATGTGCTTACAAACAAATTGGCATACTTGGGCCTGGTTCTCATTTGTGATACATGGGATTACAATCTAAAAAGGAATGTCCTGATTTTGAAACATGAGAGTCAGGAGTATTTTGAATCAAGAAGAAACCCAATTGAAGAGAGGCTAGAATTGTACATTGACTTGGCCCACATACCATTCAACTAGCCACCATGGCTTGAATTTTATGTCAAGATGGAAGAATATCATCTGAGCCTTCCAATAGGTGGGTCCCTAAATAGATAGCTAAAGCACCTAGGGTGGTTGAAGAAAAAAAGGGCAGACTTCTAGAGGTTCTGACAGGATATTAAGTGCCTCAACGCCATGCATGGAGAACTCCAACCACATGATGAAAATTTTGATGAAATTTATGATAAAGAGGTTGACACTGAAGGTAGTAATTCGAGACTGACCAGGAGGTTGAACAAGAAGAGATTATGCTCTACACTCCTTAGCCTCAAAATATTAATAAAGGAAAGGGGTCAAAATGGAAGGACCCACAAGTCATGCCTTCCACTAGCACTTGACAAAAGGGAAAGAGGACCTATAGGTCCCCAAAGCAATCCACTATGGGTATCGAAGGCTAGGTTTCATCTACATCGGCTGCTAGAGGATCAAAATCTGTTGATTATGCTCATACAAAGAAGAGACAAGTCCAAGCCTTAGGTGGTCCCGATGCATCATCCTAGGGAGAAGAGGAAGTGGAGTCCACTTTGCTTGGATATTTAGCTTTGGTGGCTCAAGTAAAATTTTCTCCCCCTCTTCTTTCTACTTTTGCATCTTCAATTGTTCCTTCACCCCCTTCTGCTGAAAAGAGTCCTTCATCAACAGATTCTAACCTTTTGGTACTAAATGAACCCCCCACCATATTCAACAATGAGCCTCATGAGGAAACCTCGTGCGCCAAGTGAGCATCATTTGCATTGGCCACAATTGATTCATTGCCTTGTCAAGGGCCCCCATTGAAAGAGTTGGAGTGTCCATGTTTCCAATTTCACCAATCCATATACTCTTATACAAATGTTGATTTTTTTCCCACTTCCCCTTTCACTTTGATGAGTGTTCCTGCTTTACAATCCCCATATAGTATCCCACCATTTTCAATTATAATGATCCCCTTCCCCTCTTTGCAATCCAATATATCCAATGTTTCTCCTTCCATCAGCCTATTCAACCTCCCTCTAGGTGCTTCCATTGCTGCAAAAGGTATCGACACCCCAAAAAGTCTTTGAGGTCATTTTGATGCAACAAAGCAGGCCTGTCAGGCTAGAAAGTAGAAGCAATAGATTAAAAATGTGGCACAACCAGCTACTCAAAAAATTTAGGCTTGTTTCAATGAAGAGCATAACTCCCTATTGATTGCTACCATGAAGCCTCTAGTGTCCAAGCCAGAGAGAGAAATACAAATAGAGGATTATGACATTAGGGCTATGGGCTTGGACTTAAATGAAACTCACTCATGCAATAAGGTGATTCTAGCTGAGGCTACCTAGAAAGTGGTCTATACTGATTATGAGAAACTAGAAAAGAAATTAAAGAAGTACGAGGTTGAGCTGGAAAATGTAAAAGACACTATGAGAAGGTTGCAGGGGGAAATCAAGGGAAAGGATGTTGAGATGGCCCGCATAAGACAAATACAAGATCAGAAAGGAGAATCAATTAAGTTGCTCGAGGAGGCCCAAAGTGAAAAAATCCAACTTTATGTTGACATAGAAAATTTAAGGGTTGAGCTTGCTACTGAGCACCAAACCAATGCAAAGTTCCAACATACTCAAGAAAACATACAAAAAGAGTTGGATAGTGTCCAATGTCAAGCTTTTAATAGTCTAAGAATATTGGCAAGAGACACTACACAAGTCATTTGGCATTGTCACTGATGGAAACCCTAGTCTTTCATCGCATCCACACTTCAGTATTTTCTCATACCGAAAGTTAGATTGAAGATATGTGTTAATCGTTAAAGCTAAAATAGGGCCTCTGATAGAGTTGTGTATATCAATTCATATGTATTTTTTTTTATCATTTTGTGTTGTGGATATCAGGGAAGGTTTTTCAAAGTATGAACTATGTTATCCTTAAATCATAGAGCCTCATATTGATTGGTGTGCAAGTTAGAAGATACAGTTTGATTATTTTTAGTTGAACAGTGTAGAAAGGCCGACTAGATGAGTATAGCATGTTGTGGATATTCGAGGTGAAATTGTTTAAGGTGTTTTGTGTTTGAGGATATTATTTTGGGTCCTCACTATGTTGTGGCCAACATTGGTTGCTTCACATTGATAATTATTTATGGATTGATCCAATAGTTTGTACATATTTTACATTTTGTTGAAGCCAACATATAGTTGATCAATGTAATCTATTGTTGCAAATATATATATAATAAATTACTCATATCATTTTGGTGTATGATGTGATAAGATGCAAAATTTAGAAGGATTATAGATCGATTGTGCGCAGTTTCATTTGAGCAAAAAGAAGATTGGTGATTCAGATTAAAGCGGACAAAGTTTCAAGAGTAGAATCCGATAGAGTGTGAAGAATGTTGTAAATGTGCTTAACCAAAACTATAATCAGGCATTAGCAGATTCTAATTTCATAGTTCACCCACTCCAGATTGTTTATATGTTTCTATAAGACAATGAGTCTTCTTTTGGGTAGTAAGCCTTTTTGTATTTGATCAGTGAGCCCTAGGCAGTGCACCTGAATGCATGTGCATTCCCCTATTGTAAATACTTATTTTGAGTATATACTCATATTGTTGATTGACCTCCATTATGGTTTTTCCCTAATAGGGTTTCCACATAAAAAATCCTTATGTTATGGTGTTGTGGTTGATTGTTTTGTGTTCTTGCATCTTTCCTTTGGTTCAATGCTATAAGTGGTTTAAAGATCATGTTAATAAAGTTAAATTTTGTAGAACATTGTTTTACCCCCCCTCTTAGTGTTCCTTGATTCCAACAATTGGTATCAAATCCTAGTTCCTCGTAAGAAGTTTAAAATCTTGAGGAATATCTAGGAAGGTGATTCAATGGATTCCAATAGTCTTCAGCAACAAATTTTGGTGGCCATAGATGATCTTGATCAGTCCAAATCTGAAGTTTGGGAATTGCAAGAAAGCCTCGTGAATGCTAAAAAATTCATTCAATCATTGAAAGATCAAATCAATAACTCCAGGGAAAAGAGAAAGGATCTATGTGATCAACTCAAGTAGAAAGAAAGTAAAAGCATGGAAGATGAACACTTGAGTCAAGCCTTGAAGGAAAAGACAGAAGAATGTGAAAATCTTACCAGTAATTATGTTGTCCTAAACCATGCCGGTATTGGCATGGTCTAATGGTTTATAGGTGGCATTGTTGTTCTTGCCACCAAGGTTCAAACCCGTTGGGGTGGTATTGTTGAATGGTTGTATCCAGTTCATAGCTCCGGTCAAAAGCGTTTACCCCTTGAATAAAAAAAAAAATGTTGTCCTAAACCATGAGATGGAATCTATTGTGATGAGGATGACCAAGGAGATTGAAGGGAGAAAGAAGAATGAAGAGAATCTTGCTCAATCCTTGAAAGAAAAATCTGATGAATGCAAGAAATCTAATGATGGATTCAATCAGCTGGAGCTTGAATTCAAACAATTCAAAAACAATGAAGAATAACTTGAAAAGTAAATTGATATTCTCAGGGATGAAATTGCTATTGCAAATGAATACAAGGAGAAGTTCAAGATTAGCTCAGCCAAGCTTGATGAACTGATTCAAAGTCAGAGGATTGGAAGTGACAAGCGAGGTCTTGGATATGAGAAAGGAGAATCTCTGGATCTGGTCAAAGGAGTTTTAGGTCAGGAAATCAGATGAACAAAGCTGGAAGGTATTTAGTAAGATAACCTAATGCTCAAAAGTTCAATGGATACTATTTTTTTTGCAATAAATTTGGTCATATGGCTGCTCAATGTAGAATTAGAATGCATCCAAGTGGTCCATCATTTTCCTATCATTGTTTCAATTGCAATAAATATGGTCATAAGTCAATTGAATGTAGAAATATGTCAAACTCTTTTAATAGAAATGTTAAATGTTATGCCTGCAATAGATTTGGCCACATTGTTGACCAGTGAAGATCAAGAGAAAATCAATGGAATAATTGGTCTGGACAAAGAAATGTCATATGCTATAACTGTAACAAATTTGGTCATATTGCAAGATTCTATAGAAGTGGGAGGGGTTTGGTTAAAAAAGTGAAAAATATGCAAAAGGATGGTAAGGGAAAAGGAAAAGTTACTATGGATGAGATTAGGAAGCAAATGAAGAAGACATGAGTGAAGAAGAGTGTTTTTGATGCAGGAAATGGGTCAACACCAGAATCTGGCGCTAGAAATTCCTCTGGGAATTAGTTCATGGCCTCTGTCCTAGGGGGAGTTCTCAAGAAAATATTTTAACTCCCTTGCTGGTAGTTGATACCGGAATGTGGCAAATAGCAACAGTTGCATTAGTGATCTATAGATTTTTTGGGAACTCTTGTTGAGGAAATTTATGAAAAATTGAAGGTCTGTAGAAGAATTTTCTTTCATAGACTATGAAAATAGGGTATCTGGAAGACCTAGGGTAAAAGAATTTATTACGAAAAAAAAAAGGTGTGCGAATGATAAAAGGTTACCTCTATCCCTCATTTGTCAGATTACATTTCAAGAAGAAGTTTCGAGAGCACTGCAAGTGAATTTTTGCAAGATACAAGTCTGAAGGCAATTCAACAATCAAACCATAATCCGGCGAAAGGTATTTATCTACAAAACTTGTGAATTTGAAATTTTTGGAAATGGCTACTTCGTTAGTCATTGATATTAAGGATAGACCCCACCCAAGATTCAAATGGAAACCATTCAACTCCATTGAGACAGAACCATTAGGTGCATTTTCTTACATTTTGTATGGTGTTTTGCACATTGAAGATATTAGGGCATATATTCATGCAAATGTTGAGGAATTAGGAAGCTCCCATTTGTTAAATCTGTATACAAATCACATTGTGGGAGAAGATCTCTATGTAAGGCCTGAATTCAAGACTTTGGAGGAGAAGAAGTTCACACAAATTGTCAAGTTTCTCGTGTTCGATGAAAATGAATGGGTTTGATACATACTAAGTTGAGTGCATGCTAAGTTCATGTGGTTAAGTCAGCCCTTCAAGATCACAAAGTAAGCTATAAGGATTGTTACTAGTCTGAATTCATCCGGTGGGTTGCCGACATTGAAATTTGTGAAGAACCAAACAGTCACTGAGGTAACTAATTTTTTTTTGATAAAAGAGCCATGACAATTAATGACATCATTGAAGTGGATGTAAAGATTTTCTTCTATGGTCATTGGATATAAAATCTATCACTCTAGCTAGGATAACTTTGTATCTAGTACTGCAATTTATGTAACCTATCAAATGGTCAAGGAAAATGTAGAATATGACTTGTGTGAGTTACTCTGGAGCCAGCTAATTGAAAATCTTGGCAAAATCAAGAAGGACAAGAAGAACTCCTTCAAGTATGGCAATTTTTTGTTATGTTTATTCTTCTACTTCATGAATGAAGTTTTGAGAGTTGGAAAAGTGTAATGGAAAGGTGATAAACCTGTAGTTCTTCAAATCAGAGACATCTTATATAGAATTGGTGATAACAAAGCAAGGAAAACTGCTATTTGGGGTTACTTCAAGAAAATTTAGAATGAAATGCAAGCCAGGGAAAGGATTCCTAAATCTATTGTGGAAAAATATAAGGACACTATTTGCTTCATGGTTGACATTGATTAGTGTTTGATGGAAGCAGCTGAACCTAGAATAGTTTGGATCTAATGCTTATGGGATATGAGGTTGAAGAACACATTTTGGAGTTGTATGCCCAAAACTTCTTGAGTAAACCTCAAGATCTGACAAAAGAAAGGTTTGATACCTTTCAAGAGAAGAATATGCAAGTGCATGTTGAACTAAAGAAGCCTATGATAGTCTAGAAGGTGAGAAAGGAAGTAGAAGCTTTTGCAAAAAGAATTGGTATATCAGTTGAAGTAGTGAGTGAAGTTAGGAAGAAAAGAGAACAAGTTGAAGAAGGGGAGCTTGCTAGAACTGAGTCATCTAGTCCGAAAACATCCTCTGCTTGATCTAAATCTACAAGGAGCTCTACACTCTCATCCAGTCCTGTAAAGAAATCAAGCCCAATAAAATCTCAAGTCAAGACATCTGAAAGAGAAGGAAAGAGGAAGAAGGATAAAAGAACAAGATTCTATGTTGTTGTTGAGGATGATGAAGAAACTGAATCTGATGAAGAGGTAAGGGAAATCAAGCATAAGGGCACAAAGGTATAAAAAGTATCTAAGGAAAAGCCCTCCAGTGAAGAGAAAGTAAAGAAAAAGGTGAAAACTAATAGATTAGGTATGATTGTAGAGGAAGCAGAAAAATATCTAATTAAGGATGGTAATCTTAAACCACGTTTTGAATGGTATGACACCTTTGATAGTGTCGATCAGAGAATTCTTGAAGAAGGCACAATAAAGTATTTGAATATTTTCAATATGACTCTCATTGAAATAATTTCTGAGTTACCTAAAGGGTTATATGAAGTCTTAGAAATGAGGAGAGTAAATGCAAGAACTGAAGAGGAACAAATGAGAGAACGCATACTTGTTGATCTATATCTAGTAATGTCAAAAGAAGAAGTGCAAAAAATCTTCAATGATTCTAAAAATGTTTTTAAGAGAAAAACAAGGGTGAATAAGCTTATGACTGGGTAGACAGAGGAAGTATCAAAAGATATTGAGAAAAATTTGAAGGAAATTCTGTTGAAGAACATATACAATGTTATTTCTGAAGAAATTCATGATGAAGATGTTCCATGTGGTCCGTAAATTGAAGAAGTGAAAGAAGACACAATTGAGGATACACAGAACCCTCTTGATATGCAAGATACTAAAATTCCCATGGAGACTAAAGCTCCTAAAGATATGTCAATTGATGAGATATAGATTTCTAAAGCCAAGAAGGAATTTTTGTCTAAAGAGAAGAAGGCTAAGGTAAAGGAGGTTGTTGTGGAAGCAAGAGACACTACAAAGGCAGTAAAAGAGTTTTTAGAAGAACAATAGGAGGAGTTTGACCCTGAATTGGTTGAAGGTCCTATCAACTTTACCACTCTATCTCCTATTCAGAAGCTGAAGGTAGCATCATTTTCTCAAGCCAAGGCAAGGGAGGAGATATTGAAATCTCACATTGAGGACAATGAGATGCTAAGTCTTGCATCTGGTATGGGTATGTGTAGGATCATCATGGAAAAAATAGGCCCTTAAGTGGCAAAATTTTTAGAAAAATTAGAGTTACGAAACTTGACGTAAAAATTTGAATAAGTTATCTATATTATTTCAAAAATATATAAGAATAGAATCTATAGCAAATTGAATGTAGTTTCTAAACTACTAGGTTTGTTTAAAAAAAAAAAATCTATTTGGTGAAAAATTGAAATTTCAATGTACTAGTACTTAAATTTCAGGGAAAAAATAAGAAGTAGGTGTTTGTCTACACACCCTAACACCTTGCAACTTTTTGGTCCATCATGATCCTGCACATACCTGTATCTTGGAGAAGATCATGCCTACACATGTCAAGGACTTATCCAATTCTCCCTCCAGTCAGTTGAAGAAACTTATCAACACTGTAAGTACTCACTTTGAATCTCTTGAAAAGTCAGTTGTGGATAAGGTTCAGAAAGAATTTTATGCAAACAGGTTTAGTAGATTGAAGGGTATGATTGCTAATGATAAATCTTTGTTAGCTACCTATGTAAAAAACATTCAAAGTGTACTATCTAAAGGTGGAAATATCTACAAGTCATGCTTATCTTTGTCTAAATTCACTGTGGACACTAAAAGGAAAATTAAGGAATATGAGAAACAGTTAGTAGATATTTCTCAAGTCTTTGATCCTCTAACCGTTTATGTGAATAAGCAAGAAGTTCAAGTCATATCCCTACTTGACAAAATTAAAATTTTGAAGCATGAAAATACAAAAATTGTTGAAAGAGTATGTGAGCTTAGAGGACTAATTGGTCCTAAAATGGAGAAAATGCTTATTGAATTGAAGGAAGCACAAAATGCTATGGATGTCAGTGATTCGATGAATCTTGAGTCAGAAAAGATGCAATCCTACTTGTTTTGTGGTCACATGGTCCTATTTTGGAGAGTCTCATAAAGGGTTGGGACACTAGGTTAAGCCTATTAAAGAAATTTTTTGCAGACATATTCAAGTTCATGTAAGTTGTAAAAGCATGTCTATACGTATGTAGTTTGTTCATAGAAATTTTGTATGATTTTTCGTATGTGGATTCCCATCTTTTTTATTGATGTCAAACGAGGAGAGTGGGACAGTGAAAAATGTCATATTCATCTCAAGGGGAGTTGTGCTTTGAAGTTTTGAATATTGTAGTATATTCATGTTGGTACTAATTCTGACACTTAGTCATTTTTCACTAAGTGTTTCCATCAATGCTAAAGGGTGAGATTGTTGGCAAGAGACACTACACAAGTCATTTGGTGTTGTCATTAATGGAAACCCTAGTCTGCAATCCCATCTGCACTTTAGTATTTTCTTGTACTAGAAGTCATATTGAAGATATTGTTGGATGTTGCTGATATATGGTTGTCATTGATGTCAACACCATTGGAATTAGTGTCTTTAAAGTTGTATATGTCGAGGATATTGAGAAAATTGTAATAAAATAAGTTGCAGGTTGTTAGTGATGCAGTGAAGTTCAATATGTTGGCTAACTTGGTATATTGATGATTAGAGGTTGTGGATTAAAGGGTTTGTTGTACAGTATATCTAGTTTATCCACGTTAAGTTTCAGAGATCAGCATGAAGATTTGATTGAGTTATGATTATCTATGTTTTGACAGTTTTTCTATTGCTTTAGTTGTTGTTCCTGAAAGAAGATAATGTTATTCTAGTAAGTTAAGTTATTGTAGATGCTTCTATAGTGATTCATTATGCTCATGGATGTTTCTAGAACATGCTCTATCTATGTTGTTGATCCACATTGATCATCATGCTTGTGATTGGTAATTTTCTTCTTTGTGTTCATGTTTCTCATGTTCATAGCTGACATGGTGATTGTAGCATGCTATGGATTTTTGAGGAATAGTTGAACTTAAGGCTTTTTGTGTTTGAGTATTTTTTTTTGGGTCTTTGCTATGTTGTGGATGACATTGGTTGATTTGCATTGAAATTTTTTTATTGATTTGGGCCGACAATTTGTATATGTTTTGTTATTTTGTTGAAGTTGACATGCAGCAATGTAATCTCTTGTTGTGGATATATATGAGTGATTGTTTATTCCATTTGAGGGCATGAGTGTGAGTGGTGTGTGAGTGATGTGTGAACGCTATGTGCAAATAATGTTCTAATCTATCGAAGGTAGTAGAAGAGTGTGAAGAAGAGTGAGCAGATATTTATGTACTTAACCAAAACTTTAATAAGGCACTAGTAGATGCTATTTTCTCAGTTCAAAATTTTGCAGATGTAACCTCAATGTTTTGGTAAGACAGTGTGTCTTCTTTTGGGAAGTAAGCCTTAATATATTTGAGCAATGAACTCTAGGCCCAGGGTGCTTGAATGCATGTGCATTCCCCATTTACATTCCTTTATACTTTTAATAGGTTATAATCTTGTGGACTAACCTCCATTGTGGTTTTTCCGGGCTAATAGGGTTTCCACGTAAAAATATTGGTGTTATGTGTGTTTCTGATGTGGTGATGGTTTATGCTTTCATGTTTATTTATCAATTTTGAGAATAAGTTTAATTTGTATAATTTTTGCAACAACTGATTCACCCCCCCTCTTAGTTATCTTGCCTTGTGTTGTCAACAATCGGTTTCAAAGTAGATTCCTTAGAATAATTTTAATAGATTGAGGTGATCTAGGATGGTGACATATAAGATGGATAGTGCAAGATTTTATGGAACAAATTATTCTATGTGGAAGACTCAAATGGAGTGTCATCTAGGATGCATTGGTGAACCTTACTGGAACATTATAGGAATAGGTATATCATCCCATAGAATGGTCCTTCTACTGTTGTTGAGATTAAGGATGTCGAATACAATATCAGGGCTAAGGAAGCATTGTTGAGTGCTCTGACTGATTCTGAGATGACAAATGTAATAGATCTGAAGTCTTATGAGATATGGAAAAATTTAGAAACTTTGTATGAAGGTGATGCACATGTGAAGATTGCTAAGTTGGAAAGTTTGAAAGGGACATATGAAATGTTGATAATGGGTAATGATGACAACATTACTTGTTTTTATGCAGAGAGTGAATGAACTTGTGTGTAGTATCAGATGTGCTTGTGGTACATTGCTAGAATTAGAGATTGTTTTTATGCAGAGAGTGAATGAACTTGTGTGTAGTATTAGATGTGCTTGTGGTACATTGCTAGAATTAGAGATTGTGTCTAAATTGCTCAAATCCTTGCCTACTACATACAAAGCCAAAGCTATTGCTATTGAGGAGATCCAGACTGTGAAAAAATGTAACCAAACACATGTTGATTGGTAAGCTTACTTATTTTGAGTTGAGTGAGTTTGATGATGCTCTTCCTAAGAAAAAAACTTCATTCAAAGCTACTATCTCTAGGAAAAACAAGCAAAGATATGATCTAGGTGAAAGTTCTTCTAGAAAGATACTCATGTATGAGGAAATGAGAGAGATTGAAGAAGAAGAGAGAAATTTAGATGAACTTGAAGCTCTTATTTTCAAGAGGGAAGCTAGAGGAGAAGGTAAGTATAAAGGGAAATTTCCTATTAGATGTTTTTCTTACAATAAATAGGTCATTTTTCCTCAAGATGTCTAGAAAGAGTTCCTAAGACAAGATCTAACAAGCCTAGATTCCAAAGAAAGTGTTATTTTGTTGTTGATGGTGTGACAGATGATGAATTTGATGAAGGGAATGTAAGTGAGGATGAATGGGTATTTATTACTATCAAGGAAAATGATCCAACCCCTACTAAATCTGCTAGTTGCACAATTAGCCCTAGTTTCTTGTGTTGAAGAAAAAGATGAATGGGTGATTGATAGTGGATTCTCTCATCACATGAAAGGTGATAAAAGTAATTTTGTGAGCTTGGAAAAGTATGATGGTGGTGTTGTAATATTTGGTGATGAAAAATTTGGTGTAATATGTGGCAAAGGATCCATTTCTCTTGATGGTAAGCATAATACTGACGATGACCTATATGTGGAAGGTTTGAAGCATAATCTTTTAAGTGTTGGAAAAATGGTTGACAAGTGATACAATCTTCAATTCAAGAATGAAAAGTATAGAATATTAGGGAGTTCCAAAAATGTGATTGCATTAGGTACAAAAAAAAAGGTAATATCTTTCATCTAAATGTTGCTAGTAAAAGTTGTCTGATTTCTCATGTTGATGAAATTTGGTTGTGGCATAGGAGAATGTGTCATGTAAACTTTGATAATATTATCAAGATAATTTCTACTCAAGCAGTGAGAGATATTCCTAAGTTGATAAAACCTACTAATGCCATATGAAAGGAATGTTAGTTAGGGAAGCAAACTAGAATTTCATTTCAGAGCAAACAACATTGTTCAAATGAAGTGTTGGAGATTGTGCATACTGACTTGTGTGGTCCTTCTAGAGTCAGAAGTTTACAAGGGTATAGGTATTTCATGTTACTTATTGATGATCATTCTAGAATAATGTGGGTTACTTTCTTAAGGGAAAAATATGAAACTTCGAAAAAATTAAAGATTTTTAAGGCTATGATTGAGATAGAGAAAGGTCTAAAGATTAAAATTTTGAGATCAGATAGAGGTAGTGAATTCACTTTGGGTGAGTTTAATTATTTTTGTGAAGAGCATGGAATAAAGAGACAACCATTTGCACTATAGACCCCTCAACAAAATAGAATTGTACAATTGAAGAAGCTGCTAGGACTATTTTGCTGGAAGGAAATGTTCCCCATATCTACTAGAGAGAAGTTGAGTATTGTTTTTACACTCTCAATTGGGTACAAGTCAAAGGTGATACCGGTAAGACTCCTTATGATGTATGGTATGGTCATAATCCTAATGTTAGATACTTAAAAATCTTTGGGAGTAAATTCTATATCAAAAGAGATGAAGATGTAGGAAATTTTGATGCTAGGAGTGATGAAGGAATCTTTCTTGGTTATTCTACTAAAAGTAAGGCTTACTAGTGCTACAATAAGAGATTGAGGAAAGTAGTTAAAATTGCTAATGTCAAGGTTGATGAAGACATAGTTAGACCATCTAGAACTTGTGGATATGATTCAAATGATTAGAATGATAGTTCAGATAAAGGAAATAAAGTTCAAACTTCAAATCAAGTTTAGATCACTCTAGTGAATTAGGAAAATCAAGAGGAAGGAACTAGTGAAAGTGGAGAAGTGAGATCACAGGAGCTTGAAATTCAAGAACATACTAAGACTCCAAGGTATGTAAGACTAAATCATTCAGAAGATAAAATCATAGGTGATAAGAACAAAGGTGTTCAAACTAGGAGAAGAATTGTAGAAGAATATTGTTTGATTTCAAAGACTAAGCCTAATAGTGTCAATGAAGCATTCAAAGATGAACATTGGTTTGAAGCAATGAAAGAAGAACTACTACAAATTGAGAAGAATGATATATGTATTCTTGTTCCTAGACCTAAGGAAAAAAATGTAATTGGAACTAAATGGTTCTTTAGAAACAAACTGAATGAGAAAGGTGAAGTGGTTAGAAACAAAGCAAGACTTGTGTGTAAAGGATATTCTCAGATGGAAGGAAATGACTTTGAAGAAACTTTTTCTCTTGTTGCTAGGATTGAAGCTATGAGACTATTTCTTTCTTATGTTGCTTACCAAAAATACAAGGTTTATCAGATGGATGTCAAGTCAGCATTTCTAAATGGTGAACTCGAAGAAGAAGTGTATGTTGAGCAACCTAATGGATTTCAATGGACTGATCACGGAGATATATTTTCTCAGTTGAAGAAAGCATGGTATGCTAGATTGGACAAGTATTTGTTCAAGCTTGGATTTAATAAAGGTACTATTGATAGTAATTTATATTTCCAAATTGATCATGATAAAGATTTGATTGTTGAAGTATTTGTTGATGATATCTGTAGGCATCCTTTTAAAATCTGCAAATACCAAACTTAATACAAGGGTTAGTAGTTTACAAATTCCTCAAGAATGACCCTATGAAATACCTTGTGAATGTTTCAAAATGCAACAAATGACAATAAAAGATTAAAAAACATTATGAAAACAATAAAAAGTTTCCTATTCCATAGTGGATTGGTGTCAAATGTTCAAATGACCCTTTCCCGATCCTTGATCAAAGCTTAAAATGATGCAAATTCCAATATGATGAAGAGAAAGATTAGTTCTCAAACCAAGAGAGTAACCTTGCATGAAAGTTGTAGATGGATTGATGAAGATTAAGGCCTTCATTTATAGATTTTCTTGATGAGAGATTGGCCAAATGGGTGAATGTGGGACTAAAGATCCACCGATGAGAAAAGGCCACTTGTCAAGTGGTGATAGGCCAAGGGATGTGCAAGATTTGGGAAGTGTGCCCATGAGAGGGAGTTTCAAATTCAAATTTGGGCAATAAATTTTGAGAGGGAGACAAGAAAATGAGAAATAAATGCAATGTTGGAGGGAAAAATCAACTTGTCATATTTTTTAAACTTGAGGGAATACTCCCCATAAATGTTATGTTGAGTGAAAATGATGATTTAAATAAATCAATAAATGGATTTATTTGTGCAAGTGGCTTAATCTAGAGAATGCAAGTGGGTAAGATTAGCATTTAATCATGGTTAGATTAAATTAATGATGATTAGGTTAGTTTGACTTTCATGACTTAAATATTTGATTTATTTAAATCAGAAAAGGATGAAATATGGATTTGGAGATTCAATTAAATAAATTTTTGGTTTATTTAATTAAAAGGATGATGTTTGATTTATTTGATTAAAAGGTTGATGATAATGTTTATTTAATTTTGAATGAATGACCTTAGGAGATGGAAATTAATGAGATTACCTAATGAATGGATGAAGGTGAACTTGATTAACTGATGAATAGACCTAATGTTGAACCTTGATGAGTGAACCTGATTGAATGCATAATGTTAATTTTGCATGTCTACATTTTGCCCCTCTTTGAAGAAATGTACTTGTTGCATTAGTTCAAAGAATACTCTTACCACAATCAAAATTCAAAAATTTTCTAATTTTTCAGATTCCCTAGTGGAAAGAAGTACACTGGCACATTGCCCCCTTGAGAGATCTAGTGAAAAGATTCGATTTGAGGGTCGATCTCACAATAAAGAGGTTCAAAATGGATGGTTCTAGATGATGATGCAAATGGGATGATTTTAAGATGCTTAGAATAAAAAATATATATTATCTTAAACAACTTAAATGATGATTTGATGTATGAGATGGATGATGTGATATGTTGTGATTATGCGATGGATGATTTATGAGATGCTTAGACTAACAGATCTATATTCTAATGATGATATGTTGTGATTATGCAAATGCATGATTTATGAAAATATGATGATTTAGGAGATGCTTAGACTAACAGATCTATATTATAAGTATGATATGAATGCATGATGGATGCATGATGGATGTATTGGTGATGATGATTAACTATTCATGCTGTGATGTTAGTACAGAAATTGAAGAAATTAGATGATGACAAGAGGATCTAACAAGCGAACATTATGAGAGATGATGATGAGAAATGATGATGAGAAATGATGATGATAGATGGATGATTTTCTTATCAAGGATTGGGATTTTAAAAGGGTCACTTACTTTATGTTTGATAACACGCATAAGTACGATGCATCAAGGTATAAAGGACCAGGATGGTGTTGTACTTAGTGTGATGGACTTTGAATTGACAAATAGATAGGAGTATTCCTGTTCACACCTGACATACAGAAACCTTGCTAGGATGTACTTTAGAAGTTTCAAAACATCTCGGACCAAAACATGGAAAGGTATAACCAATCAATGTAATAGTCAACAAGGCATCCAAAACATCCTCTATACATATCTAACAAAGAAAGTATTCACCAAGTTATTTTACAAGAATGTCCAACAAGCACAACAGACAAAAAAATGATGATCGTTGCCCCATTCCTATCTCTCTAAATCCTTTGTTCGGATATCATCGATAGGTCCTTGGACCAAGCGCAATAAATTAAGCCAAAAGAAAAAGATAAATCCCACAAACAAGTTGATGTTCTTCAATACCGCTAACCAAAAGGGAATGTGTTTTAAGGATAAGAACCAAAAGTTATTGCCAAAAGATAATTCCCATTATAGGAAGGATACATCCTACGACATGTTAGTGGATGGCGGCACGCCATTTCGTTTATCCAAAGTGTTCTTTCTGATAAATAATTCTCCTTGTAGGAAGGATTCATCCTAGGACATGATGTTATCAAATGATTGATATGGGACTATTTGGATGATGGACTATCGACACAAAGAATTGACCAACTTGTTTACGTACTGACTTAGTCTTGAGATTTGACGCTTTTGAGTTTTCACATTTAACCTGCTAGACTTGTTTCTAATTGTTTCACCAAAGGTTGAGGATGACGATCATTTATTGTGAGTGGTGTTTATTGCGGGTGCAAGTGAGATGAGGCAGATGGATTTTTTAAAATATTTGGATGTTTTTGATGTTTTGCAATGTTTTGAGGCTGTTTTTGGTGTTTTTCAAGGTTTTACAAATGTTTTTATTTTTTATTTTTCAAATGTTTTTGGGATTTTCTGAGAATTTGACCAAGAAACTAACCTAAAAACCTATCTTAGGGGCCTTGGGGGCTGATCAACAGATTAGCCTTGCCTACGTTATACACGCAAAGACCACGTAGTTCGACTGACGACTTGACATATTTACAGATGACAATATACATGATGAGATGCCAGTTTATTATGACAAACTCCTATAGGACTGACCTAAATGTCTCAGGGGATGATCAAAGATCAACCTTTCCTACGTTGAAGCTCAGAGACTATGTAGTTCAACTAATGACTTGACCGATTTACAGATGACGATATACATGATGAGATGCCAGTTTATTATGACAGACTCCTATAAGACTAACCTAAATGTCTCGGGGGATGATCAAAGATCAACCTTGCCTATGTTCAAGCTCAGAGATGATGTAGTTTGACAAGATGACCTTTTTTTTGGCTTTTTGAATGACTTTTTGACTTGTTTTTGGATTTTGATATGTTTTGAATGTTTTTGGATTTTTTGATTTTCTAATGTTCTTAGATTTTCTGATTTTTTTGATGTTTTTGGATTTTCTAATGTTTTGATGTTTTTGGATTTTTGATTTTTTGATGTTTTTGGATTTTCTGATTTTGAGGACTTTAAGAATATACACAAATCCAATCCAATGAGAATTTTCCCCCAGATGATGCAATAGACTACTCCGATAAAGGCAGGACAAATTGACCTTGAGGATGGGCTGAGTAGTACTAGGAGGGATCATGATACGAACACCGGACCAAGCTATGGTGCAAATGCAAGTGGATGTGTGATGGATGGATACCCGAATGCGATGGCTGATGGAAGTGAAATGGATGGATGATGTAGATCAAGCCATAAAGATCCTGGTGAATGGAAAGTGCTTATTTACACAAGGCACCTATTTGCCAGGTTTTCACCAAGGTACTTGCCCAAAGTGCCACCAAAGTGGTTTTCACTAGAGAATGATTTTTTTGAGCCTTTTTATGATTTTTTTGGATTTTTTTTTCTTTTTTTGTTTTTTTGTTGTCACCAAGATTCCTGTTTGCTAGGTTTTCGCCAAAGTAACCATTTTTCAGGACTTTTTCTAACTTTTTTTGGATTTTTGGGTTCTATACCTTGAAAGATTTAGGCATAAAACTTTTTGAGATGGGAGCTATTCATGGGCTCTTGCAAAGGTTCCCCTTCGGGTGTTGATAGCTGATATGCACCCGACTTATAACTTGTGATGATGAAAGGTCCTAACCAATTAGGTTTGAACTTGCCTTTGCTACTGGGGTTCGGGACATTCTTCTTATTTTCTTTTAAGACCATTTCTCCAACTTGGAAAGTTCTTCTTTTGATTTTCTTATTGTAGCTTTTTTTGAGTCTATTATGATAGACTTGCAAGTGATTTAAAGCATCTATTCATCTCTCATCCAGTAACTCCAACTCATTTAATCTTGACACCCAGTAGTCCTCATCAGTGATGAGATTTTGCAATGATGTTTAGAGGGATGGGAGCTCGATCTCAATGGGGAGTATGACTTCTAATTCGTAGACCAAGGAGAAGGGGGTGGTGCCAGTGGGTGTACAGATACTAGTTCGATAAGCCTAGAGGGCGGGATTAAGCTGCAAGTGCCAGTCATGACTTGCATCATTGACTCTTTTCTTGAGGATTTTGAAGATGGTTTTATTCATGGCCTTTGCTTGGCCATTGCCTTGGGGATAGTATGGGGTGGAGAAGCGATGCAAGATTTTGAATTTCTCGCACAAGTCGTAAACCTCCTGATTCTTGAAGGGTGTCCTATTATCTGAGATAATGGCTTGTAGGAAACCGTAACGACAGATGAGATAGTTCAGGATAAATTTTGAGATCTGCTTCCTAGTGATATACATCATGGGTATGGCTTCCACCCACTTAGTGAAGTACTCAGTTGCAGTTATGATGAACTTATGGCCATTGGATGAGGTGGGTGTGATTTTTCCAATGAGATCGAGTCCCCACTATGAAAAGGGCCATGGTGTGATGATGGGGTGAAGCTCTTGAGATGGAGCATGGATGAGGTCCCCATGCTGCTGACATTCTAAACACCTTTTAGCATGATCATTGGCTTCTCTTTCCATTGTGGGCCAATAATACCCCATCCTCAGTAGTTTCTTGGTGATGGTCATTCCACTTGAGTGTGAACCACAAATACCATTATGAACCTCAGTTAGAGTGGTTAATGCCTCCTCAACATTTAGACAGCATATCAAGGTACCTTTTATGCTTCTATGGTATAAGGTATCACCTAGGATCAGAAATCTAGATGCCTTTTTGATAAAGGTTTATTTTAGGCTCGATGGTAGGTCAGCGAGTATGACTCCTATGCGAAGATATGTGTAGATGTCATGGTACCAAGGATAACCAGGACCAACAATTTCGCACATATTCTGATTCTGGTACCTCAAATGTGGGAACGAGAAGCTGCTCAATCAGAATTCATATTTCGGCACATTATGAGGGATGTCTAATAGAGACCCAATTGTAGCCATGGCATCTGCTGCTCTGTTGTTGGTTTTTGGAATCTGCTCAAATGTTATTTCAATAAAAGATTCTTTTAGTGTCTCCACCAATTTCTTGTATGGAGTGAGCTTGTCATCCTTAGTCTGATATTCATTATTCACCTGATTTATGATCAATTGAGAGTCTCCATAGACTTTGAGAGCTATGATATTCCATTGCACTACTATCCTAAGGCCTATAGTCAAAGCCTTGTATTCTGCTATGTTGTTTGTGCAAGGAAATGCTAGTTTGTATGACTTCGGTATGTAGTCCCCTTGTGGGGTGATGAAGAAGGTACCAGCTCCTGATCCATGTGTGTATGAACCATCGAAGTATAGTTTCCAATGGTCAGTTACATTGATGTTAAAGATGGATTCATCTGGGAATTCTGAGACAAGAGGGTTCTTAGAATAAATGGGTGCTTCTACTAGTTGATCTACAATAACTTGTCCCTTAATGGCTTTCCGCTCTACATACTCGATGTCATACTCTGATAATATCATTACCCATTTTTCCATTCTTCCTATGATCATTTCCTTTGATAGGAGATACTTGAGGGGGTCAATTTTGGCGATGAGCTTGATCTTGTGTGCCAACATGTAATGTCTAAATTTTTGTGATGCAAACACTACTGTGAGGCATGCTTTCTCAATGAATGAGTAGTTTAGCTCATGACCCACCATTTTCCTACTAATATAGTAGATAGCCCTTTCCATTCCATTTTCATCATGCTAAGCCAAAATAGCTCCAAGGGTTGCTGTTGTTGTTGACACATATAGGATCAATGGCTTCTTTGGGATGGGTGGCATTAAGACTGGCGGTGTCAGTAGATATTCCTTGATTTTGTTGAATGCCTCTTCGCATTTTGTATCCCATTTATACGCTACCCCCTTGTGGAGTAGGTGAGAATATGGATTTTTCTTTTCTTCCAATTGTGCTATGAATCGTCGGATGGATTGAAGTCTTCCTTGGAGACCTCTCAGTTGTTTTAATGTCTTTGGTTCTTCCATCTCAAGGATTTCCTTCACTTTTGCTGGATCTACCTTGATACCCCTCATGGAGACTATGTATCTAGCAGTTTACCTAATTGTACACCGAAGACACACTTCTTGGGATTTAGTCTGACTATGTATTCCTCCATTCTATCAAAGATAGCACTTAGGGTTGCTATATGATCTTGTCTCTTTCTTGACTTAGCTAGAATGTCATCAACATAGTCTTTGACTATTTTGTGGATCATGTCATGGAATATTAATGTCATGGCCCTTTGATAGGTTGCTCCTGCGTTCTTTAGGCCGAATGGCATCATGTTCTAGTAGTAGGCCCCCCATGGACAAGTGAAACTTGTCTTATGTTGATCTTCTTTTGCTATCATGATCTGGTTGTATCTTGAAAATCCGTCCATTAGTGATAGCATCTCATGTCCTGCTATCATGTCTACTATCATGTCGATGTTGGGAAGCGGGAAATCATCCTTGAGACATGCCTTGTTCAAATCTCTGAAGTTCATACAGATTCTGATGGCTCTGTCAGGTTTTGAAACAGGTACCAAATTTGACACCCATTCTGGATAATCAATTGGTTGGATAAATCCTACATCTAATAGCTTTTTGAGCTCCATTTGGACCAATAAGGCACTTTGAGGATGCATTTTTCAAAGCTTTTGTCTGATAGGTTTTGCTTCTGGATACACTGCTAAATGATGAACCACAGTCTTTGGATCAAGTCCCGGCATGTCAGCATAACTCCATGCGAAGTTTATTTTTCTTTCCTTTAGGAATGCTACTAGGAGTTCTTGCTCTTCTGATAATAGTGATTCCGCATAGAATGTGATATGTGGGGTCTCCTTTGTCCCTAGGTTGATAGGATTGCATTTTTCAGCCAATACTGTTGACTTCTCTTAATGAATAGCTCTTAGAGGAAGATTGAATCCTTCATCCTCAGGCGCCTTAGAGAGGTTTTCACCATTTGATACGTCCTTTCTTTTTACTTTTTTCTTGTCAGAGAGTGCCACAAGGTGGTTTTCACTCAAGGACTTGGATACGATTCTTAGTTTCTCACTTTTGCGACTAAAGGATTCAATCATTTCCCCATAATAGGCATGTGTGTCCAACTCCATTATAAACCCTACTTTGTGATCCCTGTCTAGAATGTTATCCCTCAATCCCATGAATTCTGAGAGTGACTCATCATTTTTGAATATATCAAGAACTGGTGGTCCTCGTTGGTCATAGTCGATCAGTTGGGGGTAGACTAGGCAGATCTCATGATTTTGATGATCAGATTCAAAAGATAAGGTACCAATCATGCAAAGGGTGGTATCCTCGAATAACCTAGGTAGATTGGATATGGGGTACTCGTCATCGCTACTAATATAGGCCTAAGTTATAAAATTATGTATGTCGCTACCTATGGATGTTGATGAGCGTACTTTTGCTGCTATTGGCTAAGGAGAAACATTAACCGTTCTAACCAGAGGA